>JAOWMA010000520.1:0-23081 GCA_025962755.1 Colletotrichum tropicicola
AATAGAGTATTTTAGAAAAGTTAGTTAATAATATTTAATAGAAAAATATTTAATAATTTTTTTTCAGTTTAAAAAATATAAATAAAATAATTAATAAAATAAGTTATTATAATATATATAAAATAAATTTAGTTTAGTTTATTTAAAAATATAAATAATTAAAAGTCTTATTTTTATATTTTTTAGTAAATTATAAAAGTTATTTATAAGTCTTATTAATATATTATATTATTTAACTTTAGTAGTTATTTATAAAGGTGTTTAAGTAGGTAGTAAACTATTAAGTTTTTGAGATACTTAGTGAGTCTTTGGCGACCGCTGCGGCGTCCCGAATATGGTCTAGTGATTCCCGCCGCTTGAGACCTGCCGAGGGAGCACCAGAGCGTCATGACGGACGGACGGCACAGGCTGGATGTCGGGCGCAGTGCTCAATGGTGCATGATAATCGTCAAATTACCAACAATTTAATTACCACGGCCCGACACCTGCAAAGCTCGACGCAACGTACGATTCCGCTTGCTTCTACTGCCTGATCATTCCTGTGCTTCCTTTTCTCTTGTCGAGTCTGCCGTAAGGTCGATGCGCTGCGCTGCGCTCCGCTCTGATGCATGCATTGACTGGCGACATTCCCCAGACTGTCAGGCATATTTTGCATTTGTGACTGAAGTGAGAAGTGCGGAACGCGTTAACCTCGCTGCTAGGGTCACGGAGTGATAGAGGCGGCTCGCCATTGATCAGCTGGTGGCATCGTTTTGATTTACAGGGCCGAAGTCCTCCGCAAGCAACTTGGTTTCCAGGTGTACCACATACGGCGTTTAGGTTGGAGGAGGTGCTTGTCTTACATCCCCTCGTCTGCAATATCGGACGACCTTAAAAGTGACGCCGTGTCAACGTTCCAGGCCCAAAAATTCTGCCAGCCAGCAGCCGAGGTGCATCTTCGTGGGCAAGAACGAAATCTCGAGAGAACGAACTATCGAGAGAGGTGCGCGGATGAGGTTGATGCAGACGGAGAGCAGAAAGTCAAGTTGTCCTCAAATACTCAGTATCGAGCGATGCTGCATACGGGTGGCAGGGAGGAAGAAAAGGGAAGAAAAAAAGTCAGTACGTTAAGGCACGCAGGGCGACTGGGGTTCGCCAAATTACACTTTAGGAGGGCCCACCAATTATTCGCGGTTCTTGGAAAGGTCTTCGTTCTTGGGCTAAATCGTCCAATCATGACGCGTGCTGCCGCATTTTGGAGGCGCCAATGGGTTTAGCGCCATCATGCCGGGGGATGGGTTTTATTACCCTTGTCTCTTTCCAGTTTGATGCGCCCAGCCGTGTACGTGCCTAGGTACCTGCCTCACCTGTCGGCCTCACGACCACCTCCGCAGCACGTATCTTTGGCAATCTGCCCGCCCGCTCACCTCGGTCGCCCTCCAACGCGAGGTACCTGAAGTACCTACCTACCTAGGTGGTACTCACGTTCTCCACATCAACCTTGGAAGTCTTCCTCCCACCTCACCTCACGCAAGGCTCAGTCGCTCGGCAGGGCACCAGGGGCCAAAAAGGCCCCACGGCCAGCCCGTTTCCTGCCTTAGCTGCCCGGCGCTATTACTGGAAGGGAACCAGTTTGACCACTAAATGGCCCGTAGGCCTCCACTCCCTACGAACTTGGCTTATATTCTCCCACTGCCCGCGCCGCTCACGGCAACTTTTACGCCTTTTCCGTCTGTTGCGCCTGCTGCACCCGCTCCCACACCTGAACCTGCTCTCGCCGGTCTACACTTGCAACCTGCACCCGCGTACCTCGCCGTCGCATCGACAATCCAGCCCAGCACGCGCTCGCCTGTCTCGATTGACACGTCTCGATCATTCCCCAGCAACTGCAGGAACGCTTGTGACCAGGAGGAAGAACAAGGAGCGCGCGCCAAAAAAGAAGCCGTGAGCTCAGTCGAGGGAAACAGCCGTCGCATCGCATCCAAGCGGAAGAATTGAATCAAAGGCTTCATTCGAAACAAGGACGGAGGACCCGCAACCACCACCACACCACCTGAACCAGCCACCCGACAGCACAAACCTTCGGCCACTGCTCTGCAACCCACCGTGACATTTGACGAGCAAGAGGGCGTGCTAGTCAAGCTTCTGTCGCTGCCTCCTCTAATCTTCAGCCGAGGCTCTATGTACGATCCTACGACACAGCCCTAATACCAGCTGCTCTGCTCAATTTTGCTGTCTCCAGACTTCGACGCCATAGTTCGCCCCGTGACGCAAACCGTCCTGCAACCCTCTCTGGCGAGGAACACAAACCAGTCACTGGCGTCTTAGCCATCCACCCCGTCGCAAACGTCCGCCGCAATGGGATCAACGCAGTTCGGCAACTTCTTTGTAAGTAATTCATCCTAACCGCATCCACCTGCGAATTGAGGACGCTCTGGTGTCGCTCTCTGATGCTAATCACCTCCGCAGAATTTCTGCCGAGACTCGACACTACCGGTCTGCAATGTGCGTAACCTCCGCCCTTGTGCTGTCGCCCTCAAGATCGTCGAATTTGGAAACCTGACAAGTTGCTCTTTAGGTGCTTTCCGACAGTCACAACCAAGACGGCCCGTGGGGAGGCTGCCAGCTGACTGGCATCCCCCTCAGCGGCGGTCGCAAGCTGGGAAACCTGGGATCCATCTTGCTCTGCTTCGTGGCTATCTTAGCAACCGGCTATCTCTACTTCAGGTCAGAGCGAAAGAAGGCCGCCGTTGGTCGAAGGTAAAGTCGTGTAGCCGCCCAAGCATAACGCTCATCTTGCGCTTGATCAGCTTACTGACTTCCTGCGCAGGGAGATGCAATTGTTCCTCATTGGCTTCGCTCTCATTCAATTGTGCGAAATCTTTACCGTTGGGGATTTTCCCTTGAACGAGAACGTTCGAATAGTCAGTTCTCATGTCTGGCGTCTTCTGCACCCACGTGACCAAGTTAACAAGCAATCAGGCGTTCACCGGCATCCACATTGGTGCTATAATTGCCACAACTTGGATCCTGATGCTCAATGCTGTCGTCGGCTACCAGATTGTTGACGACGGCACCCCTTTGTCAATGGGCCTCATTCTCGGCTCTGCATTCGTCCTCCTCGGCGGAACGCTCTACATCACGCTAGACACAGGCTTCCAGTGGACCACCTTTTGGGACTCGTCGTACCAGCCACCAAACCGACAAATCGCTCTCTACGTCCTATATCAGCTGGCGCCTTTGATCTTTCTTGTTGCTTTCTTTGTCCTCGAGGCCATTCTTGTCGTCCGCATTCTCGGTGAGATGCGCCCGATGATATATTTGACGGCAGCCTTACTCCTCTTCGCCATCGGCCAAATCTTCAACTATGTGGTCAGCTCCCACATCTGTGAAGGATCTCAAGGAAAGATTGACGGTTCACTGTTCCAAACGCTTTTCACTCTGCTTGCCGTGGTGACGATGTGGGTATTCTGGTCAAGCATTACCGAGGACGACTGGCCCATGCCTGTTGGAAACACATATCCCTAACGTGGGAATGGCGACTTCCTGGGCCATCCCAGGCTAGACGGCGTCGCCAATGAGAAGGGGTGGCAGCCCAGTTGGACGTCAACCTGACCGTGGTCAAAGGACTCGAAGACTGCTCGACACGGAAGGGGAACAAAGCCTACTACTAATGACATCATTGGGATTTCAAAGTCTCCCACATGCCATGGTTACATTGGATAGGGCGCCTTCCATCAGCCCATACAGCCTGGCAACCACGTTGGTGCATCTGGCCTCGTTGGCTGCTTGACGAGTGCGGTCATGTTGGGGTACCGGAATGAACGACCCTTGCATAAACTGGGCACCACGGGCAAGCACTTACGTCCGATCCTATAATATCGGAAGCAGGTGAAAGGGGCGGTGTTACTTTTCATCTTTTCTACACCCTCTTTCGCAGACGACCTACCGGCCGAATGGTGCGCACGTATTTTTGATGCCGAGGAATGAGACATGTATGGTGGTTTTCTATAATTCAAGTTAACACAGGGTTTTGGAAATGGCACAGGGTAGGTAGGAAGTGTACATCGAGTCAAAGCTGCCTGGGCTTGAAGGTGCGGTCAACGGAATGTGTGTGGATGGCGCCCGACGCTGGAGTGGCCGGGAGAGGGTTTATTCTCCCCGTTGGTTTTTCCGCCTTTTCCCCCCCTTGGTCTAGCGTGGATGCACAACATCGTGATGGTGGATGGATGAGCCCTCTGTTGATGACAGTACAACGCTAGGACTCTGATATTTTAAGTGGGAGCGGATAGTTATACCCCGATTGAGCGACTAATGTACATGAACGTCGAATGATAGATATCATTTCTTTACTACTGTACTCAAAACATCCTTGCAGAGCCTCATCGCCTTGCAAAAGACCAACAAAAGGCGAGGCTGTGGGATTTGGGGGATGGAAAAGATGGCCGGGTAACACTACCTACCTGATTTCCATGGCACCGCGACCAGAGCTATTCCGCGCAGGATGTGGAACACCATGACCCGGTTGGGACCCTAAGAGTAAAGCAGAAGCAGGGCGTGTCCGAAGCCTAAGACGAAAGTTCCCCAAACTTATTTCTGAACCTATTTTCTGACCCCTCCGAGGCACCTAGGTAGGCTTTGGGGAAAAGACGGGTCCGACTCAAGCCAACCCAAGGTACCAAAGTATGCACCGTTGACAAGGCGGCAATGGGTGTGCATCGAGGCCGCTCTGATTGGCTCTACGTGCAGCCCCCCAGGCCTAAACTGGGTAAGGTACGAGGCTGCGGTCCCCCCCCATCTAGCCTTGTCTCATCATTTATACTACCTCTTAGTAGTGCTCCTGTGTTGGCGCTCCTGCACTTCCTCATCTCAAGCTGAAAATTCCTGGCACGAAAATCCATCCTAAGACGATCCACATCCCAAGACGATCCAAACAACCCAACACCAGACGAGACCTCGATCATCGCCATCCACCATGGCCGACTCTGACGGCGAATACGTCGAGGACATGTCCGACGACGACTTCCTCGAGCACCAAGTGACAGCCGGTAAGGGCACCGATGGAGCTCCAGGGAAGGCGCTAGGGGGGCGCGGGAAGAAAGGAAAAGGGGGGCACTCTAAGGCACGATGGGAGGACGTTAAGCGCAGCTGGGAGGAGGTCACAGAAGGCGCCGACGGCAGCCTGGCCGTGGGTGCGAGCCTTGAGGCGGAGAAGAGGAGGAGGTTGCTCAGAGATACGACGCCACTGCAGCGCGGCATCATCCGACACCTGGTGCTGGTGCTGGACATGTCGTTCGCCATGGCCGAGAAGGACATGCTCCCCAACAGGTATCGCGTCGCCTGGGCATGCGCCGCGGACTTCGTCAAGGAGTACTTCGAGCAGAACCCCATCTCACAGCTGGGGATCATTGGCATGCGCGACGGCGTGGCTCTGAGGATTAGCGACATGAGTGGAAACCCCACGGACCATCTCGAGAAGTTACGGTCGTTTGAGGGCCAGGATCCTTCCGGCAACCCAAGTTTGCAGAATGCGCTCGAGATGTGTCGCGGAGCACTATTGTATGCGCCGCCCGTTTGCCTTCCTCTATTCTGAAAGCCATCTAATCTGGGTTGTAACAGTCACGCCCCCTCCCACGGCACCCGCGAGGTGCTCGTTGTCTTCGGCGCCCTCCTCTCCTCCGACCCGGGCGACATCCACGAAACAATATCTTCCCTCACAACCGATCGCATCCGCGTCTCTATCGTCGGCCTTGCGGCGCAGGTCGCTATCTGCGCTGAGCTATGCACCCGCACGAATTCTGGCGACGATACCCAGTACAGCGTCTGCATGAACGATGTGCACTTCCGGGATCTGCTCCTCGCCGCCACGACCCCGCCCGTCACTCGCACCGCCGCCCAGAGCACTGCGTCGCTCCTCATGATGGGCTTCCCATCCCGCACCCTCGCACAGGGCGACTCCACCGCCCTCTGCGCCTGCCACAACAAGCCCGCTCGTGAGGGTTATCTCTGTACGCGATGCGGCACCCGCGTGTGTCGCCTGCCGATCGAGTGTCCCGCCTGCAGTCTGACGCTTATTCTCTCTACTCATCTCGCCCGCTCATATCACCACCTTTTCCCTCTTCGAAACTGGGTCGAGGTGCCCTGGGCCGACGCTGCCAAGTCCAAAGCCTGCCACTCGTGTCTCATAACGTTTATTGAACCACCCAGGGCGACAAGGAAGGACAAGGATAAGGAAAAGGACAAAAATGGGGTTCCCACTATGACTCCTGTCGCTCTATCTCCAGTGGCACCAACAGAACTCAAGGGTGTGAGCGAGAGTGGTCGCTATGCCTGTACAGTGTGCGGGAACCATTTCTGCATTGACTGTGATGTGTACTCACATGAGGTTATTCACAACTGTCCAGGCTGTCAGAGCGAAACACGTGGAACAATGATGAATTTTGCTGCTGAGACAAATGGGACAGACATGCACCAGACGAACGGAATGTGCATGATGGTCGACTCATGACACGCCAGTAACATGAGGAGACTCATCAAGCGACCAGTATCAGTCAGGCATTACCACACAACGAACATCACTTAATGTAGAATAAAAGGGTGGGAATTTCAGGACTGCTAGCATTAGTGCACTAGATTAGTAAACCATTTTCAAAACAAAGAGTCCCTCTGGGAACACTCGTTTATGGGGACATCTAGGCTTTGCACAGTATCAGAGCCGCCACAACTTGGACCCATGCAGTACCATAAAGATCGTGATGTGCTAGTCTCAATAAAGTGAAGGATTGACCTTTCGTCCCGCGTTGACCAGAAAACCTACTTTGGACACAGTTCCACTTAAAACAAGACCAGCTAATAAGACAATAGCTCTCCTACCTAGGGTACCCTCAGATAGTTGGACATTCAACTGAGGTAAACATGGAACTACAAGTTGTCTGTGGCCCACTTTTTCACACTCTCACCTAGGCAGGTACCTACCTTGCCCGTGAACTCCAGCTCTCTTTCACTTTGCCTTACTTCAACATTCTTTTTAATTCCTTCTCATTCTTCTTCTTTTTGTTGTCCCTCTGAAGGAGAGGCCTCTAACTTGAGAATTGTGTCTGAGCGGTTAGATCTCTCCCCTCCTTCCCTCCTACCTTCCGACCTTCCTACCTTCCCACCTTCCCACCATCCCACCTTCCCACCTTCTCACCTTCTCACCTTCCCACCTTCATTCCTTCATCTTCTTCTTCCCCCCTCTCTCTTTTTTCTCTCCACAGAGAAGACCTCCAACTTGAGAATCGTGTCTGAGCGGTTGGATCTCTGCCCTACTTCAACAAGCAGTTCTTGACCCACAGGGCTCGTTCTTACCTTCCATGCCCGGCACCTTGTGCCTTCCTTCGCCTTCCCTTTCTTCTTCCTCTCCCTCTCCTTCTGCGATTTTTCCTCCCTCCGCAGAGGACCTCCAACCTGAGAATCGTGTCTGAGCGGTTGGATCGCTATTTTCACCTAACTCTTCCACCTATTTTCCTTCGCAAATTTCAAACAGCGACTCTCGTTGCATTAACTTCGCCGTATCTACCAGACGAAGCTTCTACTCATCATCGCCACGTTGAGGTAAGTCCCTGATCTTTCAGATCGCTGTCTGCGCGCATTTTTGAAATGAGGCACGACTTTATTTAGTCGGATTTACGCGGTTTAGATGGAGGAAATTTTCGTCTTCCTGCCTACCGACTCTTGTTGCTGCACTTCTGTCTTGCCGTCTTGCTCAACGACTGTTCACTTTTCCTTCGCCATAATTTTTTCTTTTTCTTTTCCCTTTTTTTCCTTTTTTTTTTTTTTTGGGTGGCGGGTAGGCAGCTGACGAATTCATCTTACAGAGAGCCGAGAATGGAGAACTTCACAGCCAGTCCTGAAGGATTCCCCAACGGCGACGCCACGTACAACGCTACTGACGGAGCTGGACCCGAAACCGACCCGTGGAAGTCTTGGGGAGAAGTCAATGGCTCCGGATCGAAGGTATGTCTTGATTTGAACTTTATTCAGTCTATTTTGCATCACAGTTAACAATCATTCAGGACGACCCCGGAAATGGCGTCACATCCGATCAGGGGAAAAATCAGGGCGATCAAGATGGGGACGAAATCAACTACAACTTGGATGTAAGTTTTGCACTTCAGCCCGGATTCTGTTTTATTATGTATGAGACTAACGATGTGTCCTAGTGGGCGCCCGTGGAGACGTTGAACCTTCTGGATTGCCTACTCACAGTCACGGATGGCAACCTGATCTGGAACTCGAAGACTTCTGCACAGAACGCGGATGCCATCAGAGAGTGCGGCAGAGAAACTCTTTCAACCAAGCTCAAAGTTTCTCCTGGAACGATGACGCCGCTGATGCTCAAGTATCTCAAACTCGAGTTTCATCTCTACGACAGCGGCCTGTCCGATACCCGCGTTGCTGAGGCTCTCATATACTTTGAGGATATGACATCTGCTTCTGTTGTCGACCTTTCGGTTGATGAGGCACAGGAGGCTTTGCTGCAACACAATGATCAAGCTGTCGCACGATCGGGTCTGATCAAAGTCTCTATTGATGCCTCCCAAGTAACCTTGAATACATCTACCCAGCAACAGCTGTCTCTGAAGCGTATCGACAAGGCTGAGAGTATCAAGAACAGAAATTTGATCCTTGGCAGCCGCCACGAAGACCTTACCACTGTCGTCAAAATTCTTGCGTCAAATTCCATCAACATCGAGCTCTTGCTAGACAAGCCTGTCCTTCGCAGCGGGGACAGCCTTACAGACGTACTGAAATCCGCGTTTGGATTGGCACTCGAGGCAGACCAGACCGAGCGCACAATGGACCGATGGTTTCCCAAGAGCTCCCGGAGCCATGACATGCCTCTCGGAAATGTTCCCAGGCCCAAGAGAGGTCTGCCTGAAGGACTAGCCACGCAGGACTCGCTTGTGCGTTTTCAGAACGAAGATCAGTACATGGTTACTCAGATCGTCGGTTCCGCAAATCAGGCATTTGCAGATCAAGCTGCGTCCACAAGTGTCACGTCAGATGAGTTCAACGCGAATGTGATTCCTCTTCAAAGCGCGAACGCAAACTCTCAGTTTCTTGTTGTTGTCAACCCCAAGGGAGGCGACGTGTACCTTCCCACATTGGGCGAGACTTGCCACATCCGGCTCTCAAACGTCAAGCTCAACAATCCGGTTGCGATCCCAGACAAGGACGGGGTGGTCAGCTCGATTATTTCTCGCATCAGAAGACATGCCGACGATACTGACGAAGATTTCATCACTTCAATTCGAGAGCATCTTGGAACGCTCATGCATTCACCGCAAGACGATAACGCGATCCTTGGCTTACGTTGCGACGAAGATGACGGCCCTGAAGTTCATGCAGCTCGCATTCACAATTTCGTGGAGACCCAGTCTCTCATCACCCGGGACCCTGAAATCCACATCGATGATGAACCGATTTGGTTTCCAGCAACGAGAATGGATGTCAGGCTTCCAAAGATCCCCGGCGATTCACAGATTTACCTCGCCTCCTGCCCACTCAAGGCGAGAGACGACACCGCAGTTGACACCGCAGACGGGGACGTTCGTATGCCAATCTCCGTGGAGCTACCATTCGTCGAGTTGGACAGATCTGCTTCGATTGACGAGTACATGGAATCAGTGCTGGCTGATGAACATCAGAACAGCCTCAAGGCATCCGTTCGCCGCACTGTTTCGGACAAAACCATTCGCGCAGAAATACATGCTGTGAATGCACTGCACAATCCTGAGTCAGCCAAGACCACGGCGATTGGATCTCAGAGCCTCAATGCTTTCCGGTACATCCAAGCATTCAAGCGTGATCAGAACACGGTCTCTATCAACTTGCATACAGAGTTCCCAGTGCTTCGCGACCTCCCTTTCTTGCTCGACGAGGACAAGTCTGCATGTCCACAGCAGATTGTTTCGCATTACAAGAAATTGGACACGGCCAAGCATTCTATCATCAGCAATCTCAACGACCTGCCTGCGGGCTTGGCCTTTATTCCAGGAGTCGCTGGCTCTGGAAAAACTGAGTTGATCAAGTTTATTGTCTCAGCATGCATGTACGGAAAAGGAATCACAGAGCCCATCCCGACGTTGTATGTTGCACCGAACAATCAGGCGGTGGATGACATGGCAAGAAAATTCCAGCAGTACTTTGAAGACTTGGGTCTGGAGAATACGCCCACTATCATGCGCCTGTACGGCTTGGACTTTGAGGTCAAGTCAACCACTCAAGGTTTGGTACCCGGCACCAGCAACTCTTACCAGTACTTCGACAACGAAAAGGCCCAAGATGCAATCAAAGTCATGGACTCTGAGGCCGAAGACCGAGCTTATCAGTTCCTTGCAGTATATCAGCTACAGATGATGGGTCTCGACATGAACAAGCAGAAGAAGAGTTGGTCCAAGCGAACTCGGTCTACCAATTTGTCCGCAGATGTTGTCGCCGTTGCTTACTACATGGATCACATCGAGAAGTACAAAGACCTTCGGGCTATCCTCAAGATAAGCGAACGGGATGGTAATTTGAGTGTCAACTCGCGCAGAGAGCTCCGGCTTTTAGTGAGAGACGTTTTCCACGACATGCTTGCTAACTTCAAGGGGATCATTTGCACAACACCGGTGGTCTCTGCCAATGTAACGGTCAGACGTTTCCAGGCCAAGCTGGTATTCACAGACGAAGCCGCGCGCCAGTCGGAGGTTAGCTCACTGATCAGTGTCGCCCACTACCGACCCCTTGCCTGGTTCTTCATGGGAGATCCGATGCAGCTCAAGCCTTATGTCAGTCGGGCATCCAAGACAACCGACAATCCGTTCATCCCGCAGATGTCCGTATCTCTACTCGAAAGAGCAGTCAAGGCTGGTGTTGAGATAGGATGGCTAGATGTGACTCATCGCCTCCGAGGAAACCTTCGCGCGCTGCCGAGCAAGATCAATTACAGAGACGGCATGAAGAGCACAGGCATCGCGGATTGGAATTGGTCCTCTTCAACGAAGGCATTCGCAGATGAGATGCAAAGGCTCCTCGGCGAGAAGACATCGCCCAAAAAAACATCTCGTTTGGTCGTGCATTTTCCTTTTTCCAGCACCAATCTGCAGGGAACTTCGTCCACCAACCTAACGCACGTCCGATGGGTGATCGGTCAAATCAAGAAGATGATGCAAAACCCGCAACTCAAAAACATTGATGGCACCAGACTGGCCGATTTTCTCGTCTTGCCATTATACAAGGCACAGGTCGATTTGTACCGAAAGATGCTGGCGGATGAGCGGATCCAGGGACGCATCTCGGATGTTGACTTCCAGCGAATTGAAATCCGAACCCTTGATTCTGCTCAAGGCGAGGAGCGAGATCTCGTCGTTGTGGATTACGTGCAGACGGACAAGATCGGCTTCTGTGGGGACCCGAACCGCAACTGCCTAGCCACGACCCGAGCAAAGCAATGCGAGATTCTTCTCATCAACCCCAGATTGACGCAGTCTTCTCCATATGCCGAGAAGAGCAAGATCGCACAGATTCTCGAAGATGCCAACGAATTCAAGTACGTCCTGGAGGTTCCTTCGTGCACCAACTGCGAGGACCCAAGCCATGAAGATGCCGAGTGCCCGGTAAAACAGAAGGATTGCAACTACTGCAAGCAGCCTGGACACACGCGTGTGGAGTGTCCCCAGATGCAGTGCCGAAACTGCCGAAAGCTTGGCCACTTGACCGCCAATTGCCCAGACCCGAAGCTCTGTCAGCAATGCGGTGAGGAAGCAACCGCCCATCACCAGAAGGTCTGCTTGGGAAAGAGAATATGCCGCATTTGCTGGCAATGCCACACTGGCGACCCCTGCGATGTGTGCGCTCACTGTGGAAAGACAGGTCACAAGGCAACGGGCTGTTTTGACAACCCTGAATCGAAGAAGAAACCAAAGGAACGCCTCCTTAGGTGCAACGCATGCGATGAATTGGGCCACAAGGCTGGTAGCTGTCCCAGCAAACCAAAGCGGGCTTGTTACTCATGTGGTTCCGAAGATCATGTCAACAAGGACTGTCCCTCGCCCCGCTGCAAGCAATGTGGAAATTATGGCCACAAGAAAATGGAATGCCCTACGGTGCGATGCAAGCATTGTGGTCAGCTTGGTCACGTGGAAAGTCAGTGCCAGAATGCGCTTGTCTACTGCAGCAAATGCATGAGATCTGGCCACGTCGCGGAAGATTGCCAGATGCCGGAGCGCTCATCCGCCAAAGTTAGTCGCGCGACAAACAACTTGGCACCCGGTAACTTTATGGACATGAAGCGAAGCGGTCGAGGACAAGAGCGCAACGTATTCGGCGCTATCGAAGGCCTCAACTCTACGCCCTGCGTTTCGGATCCAGCGGAGGCAGATGGTGGAGGATGTGGACACGCAGATACAGATGGCCAGGTTGTCGGTGATGATGGAGCTCCTGGTGACACGAACAGTGATGCATGGAACGCGTCCGGAGGTGCCTGGTAAATTGATATGGACATTGGCTCGTTTGGCTGGGCATTGTTGGCTCGTGGAAAATGCACACGACACCTAGGTTTTCGTTTAGATCAGACATCAGAAATAGGATGCGATTTCCTCACCCCGGTGCCATGCTAATACTGTGATGAGATCGTTGAGAAAAAAGATGGCGGCATCCAATTACCAACTTCGGAGGCAATCGACATGGTCCTGGACACGACATAAAACTGTCCACGAAGCGTGCCTGTGCCCGGAGATTGTGCTCGGGCGGCCACAGCACATTTCATACTAAGGTGCGAATGCATCACGTCAAATGCTTTCAAATCTAGAGAATTTACACTGACATCCTTTCCCAGCATGCATATTTCGATAATTCCCATTCCGTTTCGCCAACCAACTGTTACGAGTGCAAAGTGTGCAAAACGCAGCTTCCGCATTATGAGTACTGGTAGATTTCTGCGTGGAGCAGGAACAACCTGGAACATCCGGGTTCCAGGTTATGGTAGGAAGCTGTCAACAGGGTTCGCACCAGTCACCACTTACTACTCATTTTGCCGCAGAATGCCCGCTGGGTTCCTGCAACTCTCTACGTGTCACCTCGACTTCACATCATTTCGTCCGGCGTACACCCAATCACATCTGAATTACCTCGCTTTGTTTTTAGGTCCGACTCTACCTTGTTGGTCTTGGGATTCTTCCATCTTACGGAGAAATCGCCGTCGCCATGTATAAAGTCGTCCAGTCCCCCCAGGACGAGTCACTACTCCGACATCCTTGCCAACCACGACACCAAAAGAGTTATTCGTGCACATCAATCGACATCAACCCCACCCTTCATACACGATTTGAGGGTCACTTGCGCGTCCACTCTTAGTCGGACACAGACATGCAGCCACCATCTGAAGAAGAGCAGTCGCACTACTACCTCGGACTACCATCTCAACCAAGATTGGTTGCAAGGTCCAGCTCGCCGTCGAGCTCATGGGCGCTTCCTGTAGATGGCTGGTCAGTGAGGAGGAAATGCATCAACCCGGTTGGCGCCCATCACCCTATAGTTACGCTATGGAACGATCATAACGGACCAACATCTCTCAGCCACGGTATCATTTCGGTTTTATCCGACCACAAGCTTACCTGGTACACCATTGACATAGTCAGAATCGGCTACACGGACGACATGCACGACCCCCCGGTAGTTCTGTGTGTTTCTGTTGAGCCGTCAAGCACGACATGGGAACATGCTTTCCAAGCTGCTATGCAATGCCGACTTTTGCTGGAGCATCACCAGATTCACGACATCCACTGCGAGATAAGGGAATCGCGCCTGACCACCGCAGCGTCTCTTCCCAGACCGCCAGCAAATTCTACGTCGACCACTCCCGTTGCGCCTTCCGCATTCTCGTCAAACGCACCGACATCATCAAGTGTTCTAAATCTGCCAGTCAGCGGCATCATGCATCTCGAGCCAAGCTGGCCAAATACGTATCATGAGCACGGATACGCTCTCTCGGACGCCTTGGGAACGTCCATTGCGACTCAAGGAAAGCCTATGCACGAGGGCACAAAAGGTGCTTATCTTCGTCTCAAACCTGCGCATCTTGAGCAAAGTCAATCCTTTGACGTATTCGCGCTCACATGTAGACATGTGCTTTTCAGTGAAGAAGAACAGGAAGAGTGGCTACCGAGGGATGAGACGCCAATGAGGGCATCATCAGGGAAATTCGTCATCCAGCCAGGCGAGAGAACTCGCCGAGAGCTCCTAAAGGATCTCGAAGAATCCCGAAAATATTTGGAAGACGACATCAAAAAGCTCCAGGAGTCTACCGACGTGGTGGGTATCAATCCTCAAGAAATAAGCAGACTGGATGAGAACGGTCGAAATTGGGCGTTGGCTCAAACACATTTGACAAGCCGTGCCGAGGTTGGCAACAGGACTTTTGGGGAAGTCATTTATGCCCGCAAGTACGGTCTCGGAAATCATGGAGAGCTGGAAGATTGGTGTCTCATTCGTTTGCATGAAGCCGCTCACCAACTGCCGCTCAACCAACTGTCAAACAGGGTCATGATTGGTAGTACAGGGGATCAGCTTGTTCGGATGTTTGGGCGCACGCGGGGCCACAAAGTCATAAGAGCGCCCGACTCTTATGAACACCTTACCATCACTTCTGTCGCACCGGCATCCGACATCTCCAGTGCAAATCCAGCTTTGATCGTCGGGAAGCATGGGAAAACAAGTGGTTTATCATGGGGAGTATTGAACCAGGTCAAATCTGTGGTGCGCAGACCAGGCAAATTCGACTTCTTCCAGTCCAAGGAGTTCTGTGTGGTCTCCGCTCGGGCTACCTACGATGTCACGCATCCTTTTTCAAAGGAAGGCGACTCTGGATCCTGCGTCTTTGATCTAGAGGGCCGAGCAATTGGAATGATTACCTCAGGCATCACTCGGGAGGAGATTCTCCTGGGCGCCGACGATTATGGTCTCGACAGAGCCGTTGATGTCACTTACGTCACCCCGATGGAATGGATATTGGAGGACATGGAGCAGCATCAGTTACCAGCAGAGCTTATCTGAGGTGGAGTTCATGGCACCACCCGCGGCTTCAGCAGTGATGGGGGAAGACCAGAATTACCCCGGGCACTCTGATTCTCACACGCTGTAGGTAGCCAAAGCTCTATTTGTTTCACCATGGGCCATGGCGAAAGTAGTATACCAGTGCAAAGAGTTTGACACGGGAGATAGCTCGATACATACTTAGAGGACCACGCAGAACCAAAAAAAGAAAGAAAAATGTGATTCCTACTTTTCGCAGGAAGACAGAATGACCTTGCTCGCACCCACGTATTGTGTGCCGCCATGGCATCGTACTGTATATCGCCAGTCACAAGGAACACCCTCGCGACCTCGTCCCTATGGCATTGCTAAGGATATGCCGGGCCGCTTCAACACGCGTGCTCCTCACAAGTTTCCGCGTTCGGCCTGCTCGCGTTCGATGGCCTCAAACAAGCTCTTGAAGTTGCCCGCGCCGAAGCCCTCGAAGTGGTTGCGCTGGATGATCTCAATGAAGACAGTGGGCCGGTCCATGAGCGGCTTAGTGAAGAGTTGCAGCAGGTAGCCCTGCTCGTCGTAGTCGATCAGGATGTTCAGGGCCTCGATGGTGGCCAAATCTTCCTTAAGCTCCCAGTTGCGCCTCTCCGTTTTGAGTCGATGGCGTATGGTGTCGTAGTAAGTCGAGGGGACGGCGATGAACTCGACGCCGCGTGCGCGCATCGCCGACACGGTAGTGATGATGTCAGGGGTCAGCAGGGCGATGTGCTGAACGCCGGCGCCCGAGTTGAAGACAACATATTCCTCAATCTGCGACTTCTTCTTGCCCGGGGCTGGCTCGTTGATAGGCATCTTGACGAGGTTGTTTTCGGAGGCCATGACAATCGAGTTCAGGGCGGAGAACTCAGTACAGATCTGCGAATCGTCGACAGACCAGAAGCGGTGAAAGGAGAGACACTGCTCGTAAAAGGCGCACGCAGCGACCATCTCGTTCCATGATTGGTTGCCGACGCAGTGGTCGATACGGGCCAAGGGCACACTGGGAAGAGTCACGGAGGCCGTCGAGGGCTTGGAAGCACGAAAACCGGGAAGAAATGGGCCTGTATAACTGTTGCGGGACACGAGCGTGTGTGTAGTGTCGCCGTAGGTACGGATAACAGCGGTAAGGACGTCTCCATGGTCAGGATCGGTGAGAACGGTAGGAGGCTGGACCGAGACGGCGCCTTCCTGGACAGCCTTGTTGTACACACCCTCGACGTTGTCGACTTCAAAGGCGACATCCTTCACGGCGTCGCCATGCTTCTCAAGGTGAGCATGAACCTCGCGCAGGAGCTCCCGTTCCGCGCTAGTCATCGGCTCATCCTCGGGTAAGTGAACTTGGGACCGAATAGGGGAGGTGAAGACAAAGCGGACGCCGTTGTTGGCGACGGCGTACGAGGCGAGATATCTGCTGCCTGTTTCCAGCCCCTTGTAGGCGACGGTCTCGAAGCCAAAAAGAGTAGTGTAGTAAGAAGCGGCCTGCTTCGCGTTGCCCACCCACCAGGTTACGTGGTCGTAGCCCCTGAAATTAGGGGGTGGATGCTGCACTGCGAGTCCATCACTAAGACCTGTCGATGCCGGGTAGGCGGCGTGGTGTGGCGTAGAGTCTGTGATGGCAGAAGGGGACATTGACACTCAGCAGTCTTCGGAGATTGGGGATGTAATGTCGCAGGTGAGATTTTGAAGAGGCGTTGTATTCTCTGGTTAGAGGCCGAGGCAAACTGATAATCTGTCTTGTCTGTTGCGAGTGGACGTCAGTGGGCTTGTCAGAGCGAACGAAGGGGGCTAACCTGCCGCTTTATGTCTGGCGCACCGTTTCTAAATAGAAATACTTGGACGCTAGCACTGTATATCACGGACGAAACTTCAAACAAGAAGTGACGGACTTCCGCCCAAACAGCACAAGAAATTGGTTGGGTGTGGTCTCGCATTCCACAACCGCATTGGCGGCCCCATCAAGCGAATCTGATGCTTGTCACTGGCTAGACATTGAGCATATTCCATGACGGGCGCCATCCTTGAATCGTCTCGATATCCAGAAGTAGAAGGAAAGGTTGGCAGCGGTTGAGCAAAGCCACGCAATATTAACATTGCAATGCATGCGGAAAGGCGCCGGCCGAAGTAGATCTCCGTGCTGAGCCGAAATAAGCCGCCACTGGCCGGTCCGTCCGCGCGGCGCGGCTCCTTGACGATCCCCACCATGCCTCGGCCCATGCCAGCGATCCCATGTACCTAACCTCATCCAGTTTCGGAACATAGAGCCTGACAGCACCATCGCCTTAGCCGCTGGTTCCGTCATCCTGGAGAACGTCTGACATGCGTGAATGGGCGGGGATCCACCATGGATGTCTTATCGTCTCCAAACCCTTTCATAGCCGTTCGTACCAAGTGCGGAATGAACAGACATCCTTCTCGACCCGCCGCTGTATCCGCTCGGATGCTGGTGCGTATGATAAATGTCCCGAGGTTGCCTTCGAATCTGGGGGGTTTGCTGAGTGTCGTCAATCCTCACCAGCGAATAGTCGGCAGCCCGCCACTCATTGCGTTGGCATTAACTGGATCCGTATCAGTTTTCTCTGAGATCAACGATTAGTGTTCTTTTCTTAAGTCATCGCCATCATTCCCTTAAGTACGGCAGGCATGGCGTCTGTAACCTTAAGTCGACACGACGTCAATGTGCTTGGCAAAATCAAAGACCCCGAATCCGACCCCAATGCGAACGTCTTGCTTGACCCGTCACTGCCCCGAGACCCCGAGATTACCGACGCATCCATCTATGAGCGTGTAATTCAGAAGGAAAGAGAGATTGTTCTGTCGATGCAATACCTCGAACTCCAGTTGGCGGGTCTGAGACCCAAAACCGTAACTGAACCGGTGGACGAGTACAAAGCCCTCCTGTCGAAGCTCGACGAGTTCATCGCAGAATACCCCAACTACGCCAGTGCGAGGAACAACCGCGTGCAGGCATTGAGGCGTTTGTACGGAGACACAATGTTACTGGCAGGGGCACCCGCCAGCTCTCGGCGGCTCATTGAGAACCCTGATCTCGACGAGATGAGGCAGCTGTCGAAGGTTGGCCTGGAAGACATCGAGAAGTCCATCTCGCTCCTCATGCCGCCCACTATATTTGACGCGATGTCGCCCCAAGCGGCGAAAACGCTGTCCTTGGCGTACACGCAGCGGGCGGCTATCTATCACATGACGGCGAAATGGAGTGCCGAGTATCAGTTGCATGTTGACAAAGGCAGGCGCGAGTCGTATTGGGCCAAGCTTGATTTCGAAGAGGCGGCATCCCGCGATTTTGCGATGGGCGGAAAATATGGGAACGAAATAGCCAAGGGGCTCGCTGTGAGCACAAACCCAACGGCGAAGTTGTGCGGACAGATCGTTCGGGAGGCAATGAAGAAGGAGTATGGACCGTCATTCGGCGATCAAGATGCACAAATATAAGTTTCTGGCAGAGTCCATCTCGAACGAACTTGCTGCAGTCTCAGCGTCGCATTATCTCCTCGAGTTGGGTTGTACAGTTCGATCTACGTGGATGCTTTGGCTAGCCCCAGACGTCTGTTGCCAATCGCAAGTCAGCCAAGCAATCAACATGTGTTCGTGCCGTGAATGCGTGACACGCGATGGCGTGCGTACCTCTTGGCTGCCGCGATGGTCTCTTGAGTTGTTCTGCCCTTCTCCCTTTCCTCACGATTCACTCTTGTTGCGGCAGCACCGAGGCCAATGACCAAGGCGAAGATGGGGTCAGCAACCTTGGAAATAATGTAGGCGGGCGGAGAGGCCATGATGAATGTTCGGCGTGTCTTCTAGCTAGTTGTAGGTGAAATGCTCAAGAGCAGAAGGTTTACTCGTCGTCGTCGTCGTCGTCGTCGTCGTCGTCGTCGTCGTCGTCGTCGTCGTCGTAGGCGGTGTCAAGAACAGCAGCATCAGCACGAGTCCGGGCACAGCTCTAAACCTACCTTAGGTGCCTTAGGTAAGGTAAGTAGTCAGTCAACCTAGCAGAACCCGGTGTGGAGTCTAGTATCAGCAGGGGGTTGCGCTACCACCTTACTTACATACGCGCGCACACACACAAGAGGGCCCCTCATCTGCACCATCCGCGAGCCCCAGGCTCGTTCCCCACAAAATCGACAGCCACGTGATTAGGTCGCTTCCTTCCTGTTTTTTTCCCACAACCCCAAAAAATCCTCGACATATTCTTAGGCAAGTGGCCCTCACGACGACAACTTCTCAACAGCACGCCCAAAGCCCCCCCGACACCGCAGGTCAAAATGAAGTTCCTCAAGGTCGGCCGAGTCGCCATCATCACCCACGGCCGCTATGCCGGCAAGAAGGTACGAATTCACGATATTTTTGCCAGCAGGCAGCGCACAATTCCCCCCAGCCGAGCGAACGATAGATGAGAGGCGGAAGCTCCCAGAACGCAGAATGCGTCTTGGTGTCGGAGAAGAAGATGTATCGAAATACCGCAACGACATACCGGAACGAAACAGATGGAATACGAAGTACCAGAAAAAGACTTGTCCAGCATCACGGAATTGAAGCGCCATACACGAGCACACTCGGCTGGGAGGAGACACTTGCCTAGACTACGTCTGGGAATGCATGGTTGAATCGATACTAACGCTGATCCCTCTGTAGGTCGTCATCATCCAGCCTGTTGACTCTGGCAACAAGGCCCACCCCTTCGGCCACGCCCTCGTCGCCGGCATCGAGCGCTACCCCTCCAAGATCACCCGTCGCATGTCGAAGACGAGACAGGAGAAGCGCAACAAAATCAAGCCCTTCGTCAAGCTTGTCAACTACAACCACCTGATGCCCACCCGCTACACTCTCGAGCTCGAGGGCCTCAAGGGTGTTGTCTCCAACGACACCTTCAAGGAGGTTACCCAGCGTGAGGACGCTAAGAAGACGGTGAAGAAGGTTCTGGAGGAGCGTTACACGAGCGGAAAGAACCGTTGGTTCTTCACGCCTCTGAGTATGTGACCCTGTTCCTCGATCGAATACTACACGACTTGGCAGGCCCGTGTTACGCCCAGAGACGAGGGCGACTTTTGGGCGCCTCTTGTGTGAACACAAGCTAATTCGCTATAGGATTTTAAAAAGGGAAACCATTTCTGCAATCGTCAACAGGTCGGGGAGTTGGGCTGGCTTGTAAAGAGCATCAATTGGCATCTGAGGTCCTCGGTTTAAGGGCTCCCAATGAGAAACCATTGAAATTAAGACGTTTGCCTGTGGTGCCTGACAAGAGAAAAATGGATGCTGCTACTGTGACCGAAGAGGGTGATGAAAAAAGGTCTTTGATGACTGGGGGTACGCTTCAGCCCTCGGCCGTGGGAGACGGCCATGATCAATGAACACGAATACAAGTCTAAATCAACTCCCACAACTCGACGCTGCTTGAAAACACATCATGTCGCTCATTCACTGCATCGCCGTTGCAGCTGTAGTGTCAGCAGAAAGCACACAAGACTTTATCTGGCTTGTTTCGCGGGACTAGGACGATTCTCATTACGCATCTTTCCAACCCCGATCAATTAATGGGCCACATCATTCCTCACAGTTGCGTGTCGCTCTTGTCACTTGCAGCCCATCGTCCAATATTGTGCTCAAAATGGTGTTGTGTATCATTGCATACGTACATGTCTATATCCTCCGCCGTCTAGAGTACACCAGATTAAAACTTCATGATGCAAGCCATGCAACTTAGACCTCTGCGCTCTGCGCCCTTGCTCTATAGCTGTACACGTAACTCCCCAACCGTACAAACAAGGAAAATCCGATCTCCGGATTGTGTTTTTTAAAAAGAAAATGAAAAAGGGGGAGGGTCCAATGGGCGCAAGGATGAAGAAGAGCTCGTAATATGTACTCAGAACGGGGAGGTTTCGTCGCAGAGAGAATTTGGTATCGTCACATCTCTACGCTTTACATGTAGGAAATGACAGGCCGAGGAAAACATGAGTTGTCTATCCTGTAACTTATGCCCTGCTGCTGCCAAAGTGACTGTTGACCTCGTTGATGAGGTTGTGAGGGTCGTACTCGGGGGCGTAAGTTGGAGCCAGGCCGCCGAGAAGAGTGAAGAGCACAAAGGCGGAGAGAACGATGATGCTGAGCTTGCGCAGGATGGGTTTGCGCTGGCCAAAGTCGGCCCACTGGCGTCCAGCCTCACCCATGTAACCCTTGATCTGCTCGTAGCCGAGCTTATAGTAGACCATACCGCCGAGGGCGATGCTGTAGCCGAAGAACTGGAGACCGGTCACCTGTGTGCCCCAGATCATCATGGAGGCAACAACCAGCATGACGTCTTTGAGAACACCGCAAAGGGTCAGAACCAGAGATGAGGTCTTGCCAATCTGGACAGGCATTAGCATTCTGCATCACTGACCGCTGCGAGGGGAAAACTAACCAGGAAAACAACGGATACGTTCAATAGGAAGGCGCATAGTCCGTTCAGGAAGAACGTGAAGAGACCGACATTGTAGACCTGTTCCATGGAGACCTTGGGAATTTCCCATACAAGGGCGACGGCCAAGTTCATGACGGCGCAGACGGGAGCGAAGTAATAGACAGATACGAGGGGGTCCATCTTGTAGTCCGCAGAGCTGAGCAAGCGCTGAACCATGGTAAGGCGCAGGGCCTCGAAGATGACTCCCCCAATCTGGTAGATGACACCGATCCAGACGAACTTGATCTCTCCAATTGAGGCAATGATAACGCCAACGACGATGATAGAGACGTTGAGGAAGACCTTCAAGTTGGGCTGAGAAACGCCAAGAGCCCATCCGGACAGCAGAACGGCGACGGGGGTGGTGGCCTGGTACAGTTAGCGATTACGTGTCTAGCATTGCCTGCGTCGATTCCTACCTTGAGCATCTGGATGAAAGCAACGGACAGGTAGAGGTACGTCAGGTTTCCGCAGATCAAGCTCAGACTGAAGAAGACACCAATGGGTACGATGGCTCGAATGTAAACGCGGCCAGTCATCTTAACCGACTTTCGTCCGTCGAGAACGTGGGTCCACCGAGCGAGGATCTGGGTCATGATGGTCGCAAAGGTCAAGTGGTAGGTCGTCAGAATAACCGGGTAGCCTTTAGTCAATTAGTATCGTCCATCTGAGTCGGAGTCGTCTGCTGCTGCTGGAATTGGCTTACGGAAGTTGAGAGTGTCGAGGATCCATTTATTGAAGAGAATGACGGAGGAGGACAGTGAGATCCAGACACTGGAGAAGAAAGTGTCAGTAAAGCTGACGGATGCTGCGATCAATAGACTTTTGGTGGTCTTACACGACGTAAAGTGCGGGATGAATCGAGGCTTTGGGGGGCTGCGACTTCTCGAGGTCTGGGTTGGTGGTGGGCAGGATGGAACCGTTCTCGCCGCGAGGAACCTCGCCCGAGACGCGCGTCTTCTCGTCGGAGCCCATCGTGACGGTTGGTGTAGGTGCGATCGGAGGAGAAACAGGAGAGTGTGCGTTGAAATGTAGAATTGGAGGGGGTGAAGACGGCGAAGGTGTTGATGTTGTCGGAGCGATTTGATACGGCCCGGATGCAGCCCAAAAAAAAAGGATGGGACGCGCAGAACGAGAGCGAGCGAACGGACGGGACGGCCAAGCACTCGTTAAAGGTGTCGTGGGGTAGCGACAGGTACTTTAACAATATGCAATTCGGGGGTCCCAGGGCTAAAGGGGAACAGACACCGGTTTCTGGCCTGAGCCGCGTCGAAAACCTTGGCTGAGCACGGCTTTGGTTGGAACTTGGATGAAGGAGAAGAACTAAAGAAGAAAAGCCGAAATGCCTCTGGACAGTTGCAACTGCGGGAGAGAGGTTAAAAAGGAGCACGACTGGAGGACGAGACACTTTTTTTTCCCTCCTGTCCAGTCCTTTTGGGGGGGGGGGGGGGGGGGGGGGGGGGGGGGGGGGGGGGAAATGGGGGGGGGGGGGGGGGGGGGGGGGGGGGGGGGGGGGGGGGGGCGGGGGGGGTGTTTTTTTGAAAGAAATACACAGCGGGGG
>JAOWMA010000521.1:7435-22981 GCA_025962755.1 Colletotrichum tropicicola
AAAACCCCCCCCCCCCCCCCCCCCCCCCTATGTCCAAGCCCGCCCTTTCTTTACTCCTGCCTCACTCCAAGCCGAGGAGCTTCTTTGAATTTTCATACACAACCCAAGTGATGCTCAGTGCTGGAGCAACCTTGAGGAGATTAGGGGTGAGGCCCTTATACATGCCCCGCACGCCCTCGTTCTTGAATGTCTTGTGCGCCACGTCCCAGATGCCTGTGTATGTGGTGGGGTGCATAACCGTGCCTTGCGTCTGCAACCGGGTGCGGAGTACATTCAGGGGATACACTACTGATGCTCCAAAGGCACCGCTAGTGGCTCCAATGATGCCAGTCATGATGTTGCCTGGCTTGACGTCCTCTTCGTGTATGCCGCGGTACTTTGACATGTACCTCTTGTACGATGTCTTGAGCAGCTCAAACGTGCCCATATCAATAGCACTGTAAGGGAACATGCCCATCAGGCCCATTGTGACACCGCGGTATGCACTGCGCATTCCGCCCGCCTGCCACATCTTCTTGGCAGTATCCAGAACAAGCGCGTTGCCTGTGAGGCCTCCTTGGACTGTCGACGTCTGGAGGCGGAATTTAAGTGTATCAAGGGGATACACACAGAACCTGCAAGGGGGTCAGAGAAGCTCCAGGACGGGTAACAGAGACAGGGGTAAGGATGCTGGATAACAAAGACAGCAGGGGTTGAGAGCCGCATTGGCAGGCAGTGTAGAAGAAGGGCTCCACTAGAAAAGAAGGGCTCAAGACTTACTGGGCAACCATGCCGGCAACACCACCCGAGACGAATTTGGAGTATCCGTTGATCTGTTTGGGGTCGTTGTGTCCCTCGAGCTTAGCGAGAGTTCTCTTTGCGGCCTCATAAGATCCGAACTTGATTGCGCTCTCGGGCATGATTTTGATGACGTTGAGTCCATTGCCTTGACTCGGTCAGTAAATGTACACAACAAAGAGGCTGCAGCATGACACAAGGCCGAGAATGACTCAACCTCATCACAACGCCAGGCTGAACCAGAGGACATAGACCTAGAATGACCTACCAGCAAAAAGACTCCGCATGCCACCAGCCTTCCAGAGATCCTTGACGGCATCTCCGAAAGGTCGGAACGCATTGCGAAGAGCCACTAATGGGCGTCCTTGCTTCAGGGCAGTACCAGCAGTCTCGGTGGATGCGCGTGTGTTGACCAAGAGGTACACTTTCAGACGGTCGAGAGGAGCAGTGGCAGTTCGCGATAGTCCTCCGGCGACGGCACCCGCAATGAAGTAACCTGGATCAGGGGCGAAGTCAGTCAGTCTCTTGGTCTTTGGTTCAACAGTCGCATCTGAGCGGGAGCCTTGCTCGGAGCCTGTGACCGGTTTCGCTGGGGAGGTGCCGACGCCGGGGAGATTTCGTATGGTGGTTGCGATGCCTGCGCGCATCTCGTCTGCCGCTGCGACACCGGCCTGGAGTGTTGCTGCCTCCATCTGTGCCGTGTCGCTGGTGTCGGGTGTTTTTGGCGTTGGTAATGACGCTGCCGGTGCGGGTATTTGTGTAGGATCTGTAAAGCTGCTTGGTGAAGTCTGTTGTGCGGGTTTTGACGTGGTAGGGATTTGCGCAATACCGGGGAGAGGTGCTTCTTCACGAGGAGGCGCCTCGGTTTGGCCGTCTTTGTCGGAGAGGGGCTCCGCAGGGCCGGTCTCACGATCCGAAGGGGATGCGATCCTCAAAATGGATCCAAAGAGGGTTTGCAGAAGGAAGCCGGTCGTACCTAAACCTTCAAGTGTCTCCTCCGACACCATCGAGTCACCCTCTGCAGTCAGGGTGACTATCGACGAGTAGAAATCCAGTACAGCCTTGAGGTGCGAGTGGCCGTTATGTGTCGGCATGAACAACAGAAAGTCCCTGTCGGAGATGCGCTCGTCAGTGAATGTTCGCCAAAATCCACACAAGATTGAAGGGGGCTGCGGTTCTGGCGCATGTTCGATCTGGCTCTCCACTCCATACCGAGCCACACCGAGAATATCGCATTCGCAGCCCCTGAGGCCCCGCCGTCACATGGGACGCGAGCCGGGGGAACACGATGCAAATCTTGCATCTCCTTGCAGGGCAAAATAAAAAATATCAGACATGGAAACAGCTTACCTCCACTCCTCAAAACTGATGTAGCCGTCGTTGTTCATGTCGATGTCGCCAAAGAAGGCGCTGAGCTTGCGCATCGGCACGACAAGCCCAGCCCGTCTGAAGGCCTCCTGCAGCTCGGTCTTGTCGAGTCGTCCATTGTTGTCCTTATCGATTGACTGGAAAAGAATCATGAGCTGCTTCTCGGTCTGCTCGACGAAGGTGCGGAATTCTGCGAGCAGTACGTCGTTAGCACGCGGTCTCCAAGACAGGGGAACCCAGCCAATAGCTCGAGCCTCAGCGCGACTCCCCGACGCAGCTCACCTTCGTATTGGATCTTGCCGTCGGCGTTGGTGTCGACCACGGACATGATTTTCCTCAGCATGTCCTCGGCATTTTTCATGGCTGCAGCGCAATATCAGTACCTTCCACACGGGAGCGCCGGACAAAGATTGATGCTGACGGTGGTCGATCCGGTTCAGACCCTTCTGCAGCCCCTTAAAGTCCAAGTAGCCGGTGTTGTGGACGTCCAGCTGCCTCCAGAGATCCTCCACGCGCTTATCCCGCTGGTTTTGCGACTCCTCGACCTCCATCTCGAGCTCGGTAACCCATTCTGTTACCCCCATGGCAGCGGCGGCATCAGGACGCAGGGCAGTACGGTCGAGGTTTCGGCTTCGACGCGGGATTCATGGGGCGACGGTCTCGGTCAGGTGAATCGCGGGGTTGGTGTAAGAATGTTGTGTCTCATGCAGACATGGCGGATCGAGGGAAGGGTTGTCGCGACACTTGCATGCTGCAAGCCACAAGGACTGACGTAGGAGGGATCGTGAGGTGCGTCGACCAAGAAAAAGTAGAACCCGCCTGCCGCAAGTGGTTCGCGCCGAAGCCACAGCGTCAAAAGCTCGGCAACATGGGGGGGGGGCTTGCTAGGTGGGGTCCCACAGGCGAGACAAGCGAGGCAATCAGCTGCCGCCAATTAGCACCTGCCACTGCTTGCGGAGCTTTCAGTGCTCCAGAGCTTCTGGATTCCTTTCCCGTCCGCCCGTCCCGGCCTTCTTCCGCTTATCGTTATCGGATGACACGAGCCACACTCTTCCCGCCCCCAGCCTCGCAGCCACCCTCCACCGACGGAACTTCACGCCTCAGCCTCGCTCTTCCTCCGCTTCAACCGGCCCCCCTCGCCGAGCTCAGTACCTACTGTCTGCAGACATTGCCATTGCAGAACATGTCATAGGCCTCGTTCAAACACTCTCCTGGTCGTCATGGCTGCGAACTACTGGGAGTCGACGCAGCGTCGCTTCTGGCTCTTCTCCAAGGACGAGCTCAACACGGTGCGACAGAAGCTCGAAGACGACAATGCGGAACTCGTCCACCTATTCCCGCTCCCGCAGCAGCGGCACTTGGGAATCTACTTCAACCAGCGTTTGTCCTCCGCTCATCTCCCCCCGTCGCTGATTGGGCCGCTGACAGATTCCCGCAGAGGTGAACCGCCTCGGAAAACGCATGGTCGTCCGCCAACAGGCCATGGCCACCGCCCAGGTCTACATCAAGCGCTTCTACACCAAGGTCGAGATCCGCCGAACGAACCCCTACCTCGTCGTCGCGACCGCACTCTACCTGGCCTGTAAAATGGAGGAATGTCCCCAGCACATCCGGCTGATTGTCAGCGAGGCCCGCTCCCTGTGGCCCGACTTCCTCGGCCTCGACACCTCCAAGCTCGGCGAGTGCGAGTTCTTCATGATCTCCGAAATGAGCTCACAGCTCATTGTGTACCAACCGTATCGAACTTTGACCAACTACCAGCAGGAGCTGAACCTGACCCAGGAGGATGTCGCCCTGGGCTGGTCCATCATCAACGACCACTACATGACGGACTTGCCTCTCTTGTATCCCCCCCATACGATTGCCCTTACTGCAATTCTGCTCGTGGTGGTCATTCGCCCCACCGCAACCATGACGGGACAAACGCAGCCAACGGCCGCGGGCATTGCTGCTGCGAGTGCGGCGCTGGCCCAGGTCCAAGGCCGGGCCCCCGGGCTGCCTCCCACTCCAGGCACGCCGAATCCTGCCGACAAAGAAAAGCAGCCAGCCCCTAGGTTTGGCCGGATGCAGCAGTATGGCGCTTGGCTGGCAGAAAGCAACGTTGACATTGCCGCCATGGTAGACTGCACTCAGGAGCTTATCTCGTTCTACGAATGTCATGAGCAGTACAACGACAAGCTCACTCGGGAGCAGGTAAACCGCTTCGTCAAGGCCCGTGGGCTCGACAAGTGAAGTAAGGAAAGCAACCAGGTTGCCTTCGTTCTTTGCTACTTGTCAGACTTACTTGCCAGATCAGCTCAGCCGCACGATTACTCGGCGATACGGCCACTTTGGGGTTTTGCAAGTCCTCGGTCCTCGTGAAGCAGCCAGAGCTTCGCTGGACAGCCAACGTCACCCTCTTCATCAGCAGGCGTGGCGCCATGTCATTGATCGACATGAAATATCAGATCATTGCTGGAACACCATGTACGGCTTAACAGTAGCCCTTGATGCTAGATTATGCTACAAAAGGAGAGCGGGAGTCTCTGAGGTCTCGGACGCCTCAACGGCTGGAAACACGACTCGCGCCTCATGCTCCGCAGTCATCAAATATTCCGACGATGCGGGTAATCTCTCGTGCAATCGGTCAGCAGAAGGTTGACCACTGCCGCTATCATGGGAACAGGGCTAGGGCCGAATACGACAATGATACCAACGAGACGAGACAATGAGATATGAACAATATACATCACTGCATGCCACGAAAACCAGCCTCAACTCAATGTCATCTGTGCAAAGATTGTATGACTATGCCACGCAGACTCTCATTCTTATACTACCTCACAACTCAGTCCCTAGCTTCCTCATCGGGCACTGTCGGCAGTGGACTGAGATCTCTCGATGGGCTGACTAGCACATGGCGAATCTTGGTCCTCTTCCAAAGGATACTGACCCACGGTCAGTTCGCCGACGCTCTGTGGAGACTGTCAAGGCGTATGGGAGGATCTCGTCGTGTCAATGACATTCAACAGATGGAGAGGCTTCAGAAGTGGATCGCATCTCCCGCCAAAAAATACATGCAACACCGGGCATTCGCTGGTCGTCACCGACCCAACTACTACTCCGGCCCTCACTGGTTTATCGATGGGAGAGCGGACGGGATCCCGAGTTCTCCAATGGGTATGGCCGCATGTGGTGGTTTCAGCGGACGAAAGTGCTGATCAGGGCAGGGTCAGACGTGGTCAGTTGTTGAAACGCGGCAGATCGAGGATCATATCAGACCTTGGCCGTTTCGTTGTGTGGTAGTCAATCCACCACAGTCTGCCACCGAATTTTCATTCAAGAGAGGATGCGCGGACGACAATACTGTTCAGAGTGCCATTGCCGATCGGTATGCGCAGAAAGGCGGAGCGAAGCAGAGTCCTACCGCTGCAATTACCATTCAGGGAGAAGTAATCTCGGAGGATGACGCCCATAAGTCGGGGAGTAAAGATTGTAGCGAGGAACCATAAAGTGTCAGGAGTAGTTTTTGTTCGGATTATCATAAATATATTGTCCTATAACTAGTTCATAGATCTACATACGTTTTCCCATTTTAGTATTCGAGATTTCCTTGAAGTGAGCCTCACTTCCCAACCTCCTAGTAAGCCGAGGATGGGGATGTATTTGTATACGCCGGCTACGAACCTAACCAATGCTGCTATGGCCGCCGTTTACCTTCTGATATCAGAGGGTTGAGATACGGGGCGAGGGTACCCACGTGTCCCCTCCATAAATATTGGATATCATGTCAGAAGTCAATGGCAGGCGAACCGCCGGGGAAAGTTATCTGGCGGTGGCGTATATGGCGTGGATGGCTAGGCGCAGGCTGGCCTTCCGGCTGCTGGGTCTAGCCGTGGCCCATGGCGATGGCTATCGATACATGTACCTATGAAGTGAGTGTGTGGAAGCACCCTCAGTGAGCATGTTCTGGGCTTATTGCAGTTGTGAGGCTCTGGCGAATGTACGGTGAGCGAATCAACTGAGACTGGAACGATCTCCGTGATGGTTCTTATATGGACGGGCCGGGGAGCTGGTATGCCACCGCCCGCCCAAAAACACCGCGGTAAGAAGCAGGCTCTGGGTTATCGATTCCAACGTCGGAAACCGAGCACCCCTGCAGGCCGTGAGGAATGAGCGCGGATTGAGGCTTGCCTGTAGCCATTACTGTTCCCGACGAATAGGAAGCTACCCGTAACTGGCGAGGTCCCGTCGGCCAAAACTCCTTATTTGAAGGCTTTGACCTACACACAAACCTTTGGGAAGATTCGAGTCAGCCTCACTAATTACACGGTCGTCATAGACGCATGCGAATCGGATGCCTTCAATATACCCTGAGTTTTGTTTAATGGCGTAGACTATGTGTTCTCAAAGTACTCTAAGGCTCTGCCATAGAATCCAAGCTTAGCCTGGGAGTACAGATGAACTAGAGCCCCTAGATCCCGTGTATCCCTATCAGAGAGTGCACGCGACAGCTTGTCATCTGTGCGGGCATTCTCCTCGGCGGTCCGCACCAGTTCCACATATTGATTCTCATCTACTTCCCTCTGCACCTCGTCAGGGTCAAGAGACCTCCCCTCTGTATCGTACTTTTCTGGTGGGTTCAGAAGTCGAGGCACTGTACTCAGGAAGCGGGGGGTATCGACCAGCTCCCAGGGCATCGTGTAAGAGCCCTCCCAATCAATAACGCCGAGAACTTGGTAGTCCGCAGTAACGATGATGTTGCTGTGAAAGAGATCGGCGTGACGCACGGGGAACGGCCCTTCCTGGGTGAAGTATTTGCCGCTTCTTGCTAATTGAGCAAGTCGGGCCGGAAAACTTCGGTTCCCCTCTAAAATCTCGTCGATTAACGATGGAGGTAGGGACTGGAGACTTTGCCGGACGTCATCCTCATTGCCGGGAAACTTCATCCTCGTCGCCCAAGCTTCAATGAAGCAGGCTGCCGTGTCAAACGGCCCACCAAGCCCAGGGATGGGACCCACGGTGAAACTGCCGTCTTCCTGACGAACGACGGCACCGATTTTGGGGAGACGCGCGGAGGCAATCTGAACCTTTACTGTTTCAGCTCCATGATCAGGGCGAGGCAGTGGATGGGTTTATCCTACATGTGCAGGTGCCATGGTTGCGTACAGAATGGGCCGAGCATCAGCTGGAACCGAATTCCACTCATAGTCGCCGGCTTCTTCTACAACGGTGTTGCCAGGGATGAACTCCATCAGGACGAAAGCAGCATGCGCTGGATTAGCATCGTCGAGCTCGAAGGCGAAAATAAGAGGGACTGGGGCCTTGGTTTTGGTTCCAAGTAGGATCGTAGTGTCGATTTCGATCCGCAGTTTCTGAGAGGTCTCGACAGTCGAATCAGACAGCTGAACTCGGGCAACCCAACGACTCCCATCTTGGAACACGATCTGGCGGGCGAGGAAGCTACCGCCCGCTCGATAGTGAGCTGACAACCGGCAGGGTTTTCCGTCGTTGGCCTGAGAGGCGACATCACGAATGGCTTCCCAATTCGTCCGGATGAATCGCGCTTGTCCCCGGAGTCTCTCTCTATCCTCAGGGGGATGCCAGTCCGGGATTTCGTTCTCGGTAAACGTCATGGCAGGCTAGCCGATGTGTTGGCGGTGTTGGCGGTTAAGTCAGGCGAACGAACGACGGAGCTGTCTATATAGGCCATGTCTGTCGGTGGTTCAATGAATTCTTCTGGCCGAGACAATCTATTTATAACTCGCTCTTCCGACTTCTCATCCAATCACATGGCTCCGCTAACCCAGTCCCCTACAGGTACATTTCTTGCGCCACGTTGTAGTCATGCTCGTGGACACAGAATCCACCAAGATGCCTTCATCCTCTAAAGGGATCTAAGAGGAATTAGCGGGTAATATGGAGAACAACGCCGAATCCTCACTCACGGCGATGTGAATCGGCGACAGCTCTGTAGAAGCCATTTGCGGTGTTATCGTGGTCGTGACTTTGAATGGATTTCTGGTGATAATGACAGGAAGATGGATCCATAGTGAGGACTGTAGGTGAGCTATGGTTTTATATTCCATCCTTGCAGAAAGCCATCCACGGAGTTGACTACCATGACTGCCCGTACGCCCGACCAATACTATCCTGCGGCGAGAAGCGGGTGTGGCCGGGCAGCTACCCGCGTGAATCCAGACCAATAGTTCAAGGTGTTAGTGACGGTCATCACTCTGTGGCCGTTTGCTGCATGACCCTGGGCGAATGGGAAGCTATCCGCCGTGCTTGTTGCTGTACATGCCAACCACCAACACCGTTCCGGCCCCCTTGATTTGTGCGCATCCCCCTCGCTCCAGGCTCGCGTCTGCGGGCATACACTTTGGGATGTCTGTCGAGAACTGCATGCTTCAACGGTCAGAGGTGTGTCAAGCGGATGTCATATTCTCCTATGTACGAAATGAGAAACCCAGAAACCATCACTTCTCACTCCGCCACCACTGGCAAGGGTATTTTTGAAGCTGCGTTATCTTAGTACATCTCCCAAAAGTGCAAAATACATGACGTACCAGTGACTCTCGGCTGCGGGGCAGGGTCTCGTTGGACGGGTAACTCGTACAGATCCAGGTGCGGCCCTTCCACTCGATGAAGGTGTATATCTTGGCATCACAATCTTGGAAGATGCGGTCCGCCTTTTGGAAGAGTGCTTTCTTCCGGTGGGAGAACAAGGTACCCTTCCTCTTGTTCTTCTTTCGCATGCCCTGCTCACTTTCTATGGCTAGCTTTAGGGCTCCGGTCGTGGTGTAAATCTTATGAAGGGTGAATGGAGAGTTGAAATCCATCTACGTATGAAGACACCGTGGCGGAAAGAGGCCTTCCTACCCTGTATGGATCTTCTTCGGAAAAGGAGGGAAGGGTGTTCAAGTTCGTAGATATCTCGTTTCCTAGAAACTCAAAACTCAACAATGTACCCAAATCAGTGGCGTATGTACGTTAGCGATTGGCGATTTGTTCTCAAACACGAGAGCACCAGGGCCTTGTTACTTTATTCTGTTCAGCAATCGAAAATTCATCAGCCTCATATAACTTCCGAGGAGCATATGATACACTCAGTACCCTCCAGCCGGCGACCTCTCCTCGAATACAATGGCGGAGACCTACACCGCCCCTGCGCCACCATCCAGACCACAATGCAGTCCTGCGCCCAGCGCGTCGACTCGCTCCGCTCCCAGTGCACCAAGTCATACGGATCGCTGACCAACTGGCCCGGGCCCTGCGAGTGCACCTACTACTCGCAGGACCTCATGTGCTTCGACGAGCAGGCACTCTGCGCGTCCCAGGCCTGGGCCCAGGTCCCGCAGTGGTTCCGCGACGGCGTCTCCAAGTGCCTGGCCAAGGACGCGGAGTACACCATCCGGGCTCAGCTGGGCGCGTTCCAGAACCCCTTTACGGTGCCGGGCCTGGCGGGCAGCGACCAGACGCAGACGCAGACGCAGACGCAGACGCAGACGTGAGTGACCGCCCCAGAGACATCGGCGCCGGAGCCCGGCACGGGGTATTCCTCGTCAATGGCCACGGACCTTCAACCCGGCCGGCTTTCGGGTGGCGCTATTATGGGCATCACGCTGGGGTCTATCTTCGGCTGGATCTTCATCCTCTGGGCCGTCTTCTACCTCTGGCATCGCCGCCGGCTGCTGCAGATCAAGACCGCGAGCGCAGGCGGATATGATGACGCGGCATTGATGGGCATGGGGGGGAAGCCGGAGCTTGATGCAACGCCGGCGGTGCACAAAACGCAAGGGACGGAGATTCACGAGATGGAGACGTCGCCAAGAGGTTAATCTAGACCTTTGTAGCGGTTTTGAAGCTTGAGCAAGTCTTAGAGACTTTGGGAAATTTGTATATCAAGGTGTGAGAGAGTTGCGGTAGAGACCATGGAAACCTAATATAGCCGCCTGTAGCTATGATGGCAGTGAATTCGAGGCCTATCCCCTGTACTCCCTCGCCTTCTTCCTACGAGTTGAATTCTTCTTCTAGATGGACGTTGTCAGGAGCATGCACAGCCTTTCTCTGGCTGCCGCGCAAATTGTCGCTCTAGTATGAAACGGGGATCTCACGCCTTCAGACACAGAGGGCCACAGTATATACCAGGTTTAGCTTTACGGGCGGACGACAAGAATTAGGTTACTGTCGACGTCATCATGAAGCCGAACCCGAGCAGCTTGAGAACACAACAGCATCTTGTCCTGTTAAGAAATGGTCAACGGACTTGTATCTACCACGGGCTCTATGGAAACATCCCGAATTAATAACTAGGTTCCGCCAACACGTCAGATCTGATCAATGATTCCAACCCGGCATTCTCGTTCCGTGCGGCGGCCCTAGTCAACGTAGACGGCATGGCCCAGAATAGCATGCCAGGGTACGTGATTCGGCCGGCTGTTCCCAAAAGGTTTGGAAACATCTCAAAGGACTTCCCTTTGAGATTGGCAAGAGTTTCATCGGTATCTGTGTGCTGAGCATCATCTATTCAAGACAAGGCATGGACCTTGGCGGCCAACATCTACAGGATCAAGCGGTAGAGATATGTCGACCAACTAGACTAGCATCGTTACCAGATCTTCACAAGTGGTGCGGATCGTCTCAGTGGCGGATGCAGTTTCGAAAAGTCCCTCGGTACCAGAACAAGTTTAACTGCCCCTTTTCTATTCCCCTTGCGCAACACCAACAACATTTCTCGACACGTTCAACTGCGACGACGAAGCGCCGTCGGTGTACATCCCAGGCAAGCTTTGTTGTCACTTTGGGGATGTCCTACTTGGTGGATAGATAGATCTTGTTTTTGCCTTTTCAGCAACAACCCAGTGTCCTGTTTGGTCTTCCTATATTACTGACTCTATGTCATCCGCGATGGCAGTTCACAGCAACTCATGTTTGGATGAGTATGCTCATGGGCTTGCCTGGGAGACCTTCCAAGGCCTCAGCATATCATGGATTGTAAGATAGGTAGCCTGACTGGCCGGAAAACTTCACATCACTGAGTAAGGGGCTTTCTAGCAGCTATCTGAATATGAGGGCCAGCTGGGTGCCGTTTGCTGGCTGTTATTCCGTTAAACAGGCACGGAAACATTCTGTATAAACGAGTACTTTCGTGTGAGTGCAACACCACAGACTGATATGGGACAAGTCAGCGGTCACTAGGGACCCGGGCCAAATTCCTCGACAACGACGCTGCAATTCCACGAGTCGGCTCCGATGTCCGAAAATTCCATGCTCTCCACCTGTTGAGACACTCGCATCTACGCCCCCAGTCACCCCAGACGACCGTTTCGTTCCGGACGTGAGACAAAGATCTCTTAACCAAGACAACCACACCCTTCTGAGATCCGCACCCACGCCAACATCCCTCTTCTGACATGAATCCGCGTTCCAAGATCCGTGGGGGGGCAAGTAACCCTTCCACGGACCAAAGTCTATCTATCACCGAGTCTAATGTCTCTCTAAAATAAAAATTCTATCCCGTCTAACTCTAGCAAGCCACTCGGAGTCTCTTCTCTCCTACGCCCCAACCCGACCACTCGCCTCCCACCTCGCGACCACGACGCCCGCAATCTCCCGCCCCTTGGTCACGGCAACCTCGTGCCCCGCCTTCAACACCAGCACCTCGACCGCGTCCTCCCCCAGCACCCTCCTCGCGTCCCACACCGTCTCCCCGGGGACGACGATCTCGTCCCTCTCCCCGAGCACGAACAGCACCCGCCCCTCCCTCAGCCCGGGCAGCGCACCCGCACCCGCCCCGGCCCTCCGCGCCTCCAGCACCTCCCCCAGAACCCTCCACTCCTCGTCCCCGCGGTCGTAGAGGGGCGCGTTGGCGATGGTCGACATGTAACTCCTCACGTACCCCGGGTGCGTCGCCAGCTGCCACCTCACCACGTCCCCGATCCGGCTCCCGCCCGCGACCCGGAGCCCGTCCCAGTCCGCCTCGACATCGGCGTCATCCACGGCCTCGGCCTCGGGGACATCACCACCACCACCACCACCACTCTTAGCCGGCGCCGGCGTCAGCCTTCGCCCCACGACCCACCGCCTCCAGAACTCGGGCAGCGAAGAGTTGTACAGCAGCCTGCTACGCCAGCCGACGTGCGCCGCGGAGCGGATCAGCCCGCCCGGCGCGACGAGCGTCAGCGACCTGACGAGGTGCGGGTGCGACGACGCAAAGGCCGCGGCGACGGCGCCGCCGAGGGAGTAGCCCAGCAGGTGCAGCGCGTCGTTGCCGGTCCAGCCCGGCAGCGGCGAGGAGGCCAGCGCGAGGAGGACCTGGGTGGTGTAGAGGCGGGAGTCGTAGGGGAGGTCCGTCGGCGCGTCGGAGTAGCCGCGGCCGAAGAAGTCTGGGGGAGTATGTTAGAAATAACCAGCCACATGATGATATGGTGAGTGAGTGGGTGAGTGAGTGTAGTCAGTCACCATCCACCACCAGCGAGAACTCACCAAAGGTCATGACCCTCCACCCCCGCCTCACAAACTCCTCCGCCGCGCCCCCGAGCGCGACGCAAGGCGTGCCGATGCCGTGCAGCAGCAGCACCCTCTCCCCGTCCTCCGGCCCCCACTCGTACACCCGCAGGTTGCCGTACGGCGTGTCCACGTCCCGGGCGCCGGGGAGGGCGTCGGGCGGGTACGGCAGGGCGTCCCGCGCCAGCGTCGAGAGGGTGGGCAACACGGTCCACCTGGGCGACCGGGCCGTCTTGCGCCTGTCCCTCCCCGGCGCCGGCGTGACGACCGTCGCGGGGCCCCGGAGGAGCAGGTACGTCGAGGCGACGGCCGCGGTGCAGGCGGCCAGGCCGAGGCCGAGATGCAGGTGGCTGTCTAGTAACCTGTCTCGCATTGCGTCCGTCGTCTGCGTCACCCACACGCGGAAAGGACGCTTGTGTTACTACGCTCGCGTGTGTATGCGTTTGTGTATGTGACCTCTTCCTACAGGGCTGGGGTGTGAGGACGTTGCGGTTCGATTTTGCACAATCACGGATGCACAGAGAGAGGAAAGGTAGTTGGGAGCTGGTCCCGGGGTTGCGGAACGGAGGCCCCGTACCCCGTCCGCCGCACGGAGGCGCGGGATTCCCAAACCGCTTGTGCCTCGGCAGTTGACGGGCAGTCGTTGCTTTGCAGCCCTGGTATCGGCAATGATTTCCTATGAACAACCCGACATCACTTGACGAGGTCGATACTAAACGACAATCATACGTTGCAAAACAACGGAGACAAGCGTCGCAATCTACGAGAGACCGGGACGGCCTCATCCTGGCCTCGTCGGCGTCGCCGTTGGACGCAGTGCCCCTCCGAGGTGTGACGTCGTCAGGTCCCCGTTTCTCCGCCATCCGCTCCCCCCCCCTTGCAGCAGCGTCGTCTCTCGTACGAACGACAACGCCAGTCGGGACTGTGAGAGCAGCCGGCAGCACGAGAAGCCGCATGATGCGGAGCGAACGAGGAACCGCACTTTGTGCGCAGTCATCCGTCGAGGCCCGGAATAGCCCCACGCAGACGGACCAAGGCGACGCCGCCCGCGAACTGCTGCAAGTTGCGGCTGCTCTGCCTGCGCCAGAGACGCACCGGATGGAAGCGGAGCGGCACGGCAAGCAAGCAACTCTGCCAACCAGGCAGCCAGCCACGCATACACTTACACTGGTCACATGCGGAACAGCATCCGTATGCCGCATGCCCAACCAGACCGACCGCCAGCCCGCTCAGCAGCCACCAAAGACACAAGCAACGGAGCAAGCAGACCGCCAAGCTGAGCACTGTGCAGCTGGCAGGTTGCCCCACCACCGCGGGGGGATGGATGGCATGGCATGGCATGGCATGGCTGCCACATGCACCAGTACCAGTACCAGTGCTTGCTGCCGGCATGCCAGATGCGTCGGGCCTGGGGGGGCCTGGGCTGGTTGGTCTCGCTGGGCTGAGGGCGCCGAATCGTTCGCATTCCAGTCCTTCTTTGCTTCTTCCTGTTCCGCCCGCAGCCCCTAGGCTCTCTTCGGCGGCCCGGCAGGCGTCGCCCAGCTGCCTGGCTGAGCAGCCAGCTCTAGCTCTGCCTGCTGCGGCCTGCGGCCTGCGGTAGCTCCAGCTCCTTGTCTTGACTCTCGCAGAGGAGGAGGAGGAGGAAGGACAACGGCGAGAGCGGCGCGGCGGCAGGAGTCGAAGCTTTTCCCCACCGGCACTCTGTAGTAGTGTAGACCATGGCAGCGTCCCGGGATGAAGGTGGTGGTGAGACACGACGAATTATTCCGTCCGCCGCAGCAGGCGATGCACAAAATCCGCACCCTCCTGGATCGAGTCGGGTCCAACCTTGATGCCAAAATGGCGGTGTGGCAGTGAAAAAAAACGAGGGCACATCTCGAAGGCGTTCCCCGCGGCACCTTGTTGGTTCGCCCTGTGGCTTTCGTCGTCCGTCCTTCCCTGCTGCCCACCCCCTCCCCTTTTTCCTACCGCTGGGGAGGATCTGGTGCATGGAGGATGGGCAGACGATACTCCGTGCCCCGTACGTATCATCGAGAGCAAGCCCCGAGAACAATGATCCACGAGATCTCGTGGGGTGAGGCCCTGTCTTGTCCGACTGTGCAAAAGAGGGTGACAGCGACTTCCCGCACGTCTACCACCCGCCCGGATGCACAATCGCCTTCGCCCGCCCGCAACACAGGCACACGGTACGCTGGCACTGGCTGGTAGTTTCACGCGGGCGTCCGTATGGCGCACCTGTTGCAGGTGGGTGGAAGGTTGGTGGACGGACGACGAGGGCACGGCCGGCGTAGAAGGCTGGGGCCAAGAGGCTGGAAACAAAACAAGGTTACCCGACGTTGTCATCGTGTGTGCTTACTCCAGGGAAGCTCGAGCCTTCAGGTGTAGGGCGGCGAGAGGGGATTGGGCGCTCTCGCCAGAAGGAACTGTGAACTGTGCGATAACGAACATCGGCGAGCGTCGAACTCAATGGGATTCGATGATCCCCACACCACCAACTTTCTTTTCTGGCGTCCAGGCCCTGCAAGACCGCCGCTGGCGTTGGCTGGCGGGTTGCCTTGCCTTGCTGCAGGCATTGGGCTGTGAGCCGCCTCGCAAGAACCAACTGAGGCCGGGTGGTGCTAATTAGCACCCAGGAGTGGGGCCCCAGGCCCAACAAGGGCATCCTAGGCACTAAGGCCCCAGGGCCTAACTTAGCTTTTATATACTATAATTAATACTATCTTATTAACTTCTTTAGGTACTAAGTCTAAAATACTATCCCTTTTTCTAGTCTCTAAACCTAGAAACTTTAGTAAAAAAGTTCTATCTTTTTATTAATTATTAAAATAAATTACTCTCTATAAAAAACCTTATTAATATACTATTATTATATTAAAAATATTATTTAATTAAAGTTAGAGTAGTTAATATTAT
>JAOWMA010000522.1:0-22793 GCA_025962755.1 Colletotrichum tropicicola
AAGTAGGGAAATCTTAATAATATATAAGTTTTTAAAAAATACTAAGAGATAAAATAGTTATAATATAAAAATAATAAGATTATAAAATACTTAGTTTTATATTTTATTTTATAAATAGTAATTAGAGTTATAATATAAATTAAATTTATAACTATTATATAATTATTATATAAGTAGTATTTAAGTATAAAAAATAGTTTAATTTTTATAAGAGTGTTACTTAGTAAAGGTTTCTTAAGAAGATAGTTACTAGAGTAAAGTCAGACTGAAAAGTAGTCTGTGCCTGGTCACGTGCGCATAGTTGGCTCTCAGATGGTTGAAGCCATCGCGACATAATTCACATCCTGCTGAGAATGCAATCGCAGCGTGTTAAGCCAAGTTGCCATCTCAATGGACAGCATTCACCAAGTGGATTTTTACATTTGAAGGCAGGGCTAATGAGTACGAGAAACAAACGTCGTGCGGTGGCAACTCCAACAACCTCAATCCAAAAATAATCCGCGAAAATTCGGATTACAGTCATTATCTCATGAGCCGTGTGCTCGCGTAACGTTGTGCGCACTCAGGTTTCGCCTCGATCCTTGTTTTATCGTCGAAAACCGCGCATTCCGTGGAGCAGATCGTATCCTAGTGAGTGTCTCACAGCGTCACAACAAGTCCTGTGACGCCCTTACAATTGCATCCAAGGACATGTCAGCTCTCGATCCAGGCTCAGCAAATGGACATTCGCCACATCCGCGATTGCATGCATCGGTCAGGATGCTGCAGCACCGTTGTGGCTAGCGGCTCGGCTCCAACAACACTCGAGGCTTGAAAAGTACCGTCGTAAGCACAGAGCGCCAGGGATACTTAGGCATCCTTCTGCCTGCCTGAAAGGGCGGGTGGCCTCAAGCGCGTCTCAGGAAAGCTTTTAAGAACGAGTTGGCCCCCGAATTTGGACATGCAACAGTTGTTGACATCTCGCATCATTTTCTTCTGCCTCTAAGGTACTTTTAGCGCGTGTTTTTTTTGTTGCCCTTCACGGCAAGCGCGCATTTAATCATGAGCGACCTCCTCAAATTTACCAAGGCCTCGTTCCTCTCTGGGGCTACCGATGCGACAACGGAAGGACTCGGCGACTTTCTCGAACGGAGCGCGCCAGGGTTCGCGTCTCTTCAAAGATTCTTCACCAGATGGTTGAGGCTGGACTTAACCACAATCGTCCTCTTGATCTCGTTTGGCGGCGACCTCCCAAATGCACTCACAGGCTTGCAAAAGGTGTGGACGCAGATCTACTGGTGGATCACGCGGTTCTTCACAGCGTCGATATCTATCGCGAGCAACGACAAGTTGAACAGGGAGGTGCTGAACTGGCTTGGCGCGCATGTCCTCGTCCGACAAGGAACGCGCATCCTCACTGCCCGGACGGAGGTTATCCAGAACGATGCCTGGTATGATCGGAAGCCTATCGAGCGGGACGATCTCCACCATGAGAAGAGAATTCCGGTGCAGTATCTGCCGACGTTCGGGACCACTTGGTTCTTTCACGAGGGAGGATTCTTCATGGTCCGCCGAGTGCCGCGGAATACCGGTTCCTTTTTTGGCATCCCGGACGAATACTCCGACGCACCCCAAGGGGATGAACCGCTCGTCGTCATGCGGCTTGGGCGATCCATCAAACCGATCAAGAGCTTTCTCGACAACTGCAGAGACTTTGCAGACAAACAACGAGAGTCATTCATTACAGTGCGTGCAACAAAAGACCAGTATGGCCAGGAAGCATGGGATACAACCATTCTTCGACCCATCAGGCCATTAGAGACGGTGCACTTTGACCAGAAGACAAAACAGGACCTGATATCCGACATCAAGACCTACTTGCATCCGGGCACCCGGGCATTTTACACAGAAAGAGGAATCCCCTACAGAAGGGGCTACCTCTTCTACGGACCACCCGGCACCGGCAAGACGTCCCTGTCACTTGCCCTTGCGAGCTACTTTAGTCTCGAGCTGTACCTGGTCCACATTCCCAGTCTCCGAAGTGACAACGATCTGGAGAACCTGTTTACCGCATTGCCCCCAAAATGCATCGTCCTCCTCGAAGACATTGATGCAGTAGGGATAGAGCGCCGAAAGAAACTGGACGTTGATATAGACTCAGACGACGACGAGGACGCCGCCAGCGACACTACCAGTGAAAAGGACTTTGGCCGATGCCGATGCACCCTGTCCGGCCTCCTCAACGTCCTAGACGGAGTCGCGTCGCAGGAAGGACGCATCGTGCTGATGACGTCCAACGTCGCCCACAAGCTCGACAAGGCGCTTGTTCGCCCCGGCCGCATCGATCAGATGATTTACCTGGGCAACATCTCACAGCAAAGCGCCAAAGGCATGTTCGAGCGGATGTATCGACCCCAAGCCAAGAGCGCACCGACTCCGGTGGAAGAAGACGCGAAGGCGCTGCGTAACCAAGAGGACGAGTTTGACGCGTTGGCAGAGAGTTTTAGCAGACAGATCCCCAACGACGTATTCACGCCGGCACAGCTGCAGGGCTATCTGTTGAAATACCGAACCGAGCCCGAGACCGCCGTTGAGCGTATCGCGGAGTGGGTCATCGAGGAGAAGCGCGTCATGGACGAGGCGCAAGAGCGGAAGAAGGCGGAGTCTGCGAAAAAGGCGAAGAAGAAGAAGGCACTGAAGATGAAGGCGCTTAAAGCCCTGGCGGCCGGTCAGGATAGCGACGAGTCAGATGGGGAAGGTGACGCCGCCGCGGATGATGCAGGCACTAAGAAGACGCCTGAGAAGACGCCTCAGTCAAAGACAGGGCCAACAACTGAAGAGGGCGACAAGGCTGCAAGCGAATCTCGACCGGAATCCGGAGCGGGGGAGGCAAAAGATGACATGAATGAGAAGGCGGTAGTGAATGGAGTTGAGAAGTCGGCAGCATGATTGTGAAAATCAGATTTCACATTCAGGTTCATTGATTTTCAACTTTCAGTAGTCAAATATTCATTCAAGTGTCTCAAGGTTTGAGCGGGGTGATACTGATGCTTCGGAGGCAGGAACCTACAAACGTAGCATTTAGATTAACTTGATCGGGTTGAGCCATTTCTAGACAGATACTTTATTTCCACCTCTTCAATTTAAATAATCAGTCTTTCTATAAATCTGATATAGTTTCTCCGTTGTCAGCCTTGGACTTGCAAAAGCCTTTCGCCTGTACCCACATGTACCGACATTTCGCCTTCGTTCTCCCTACCAAGCTGTTGACAACTAGAGTTATTCAACGATGTGTCACCTCCGGCCCCTCCGGTCTCAGTCTACCAAACTCCCCGGCCTCTGGCTTACGGCCTCAGCTTCCAGGCTCTGGTTCGCTTTGAGCAGTAGATGCCGCTCCGGTCAACAGCATGGCGATAGTCACACACCCTTCCGCAGGTTGAAGTGAAACGTGAGGTGGAAAGGACCATTTGGGCCATGTCACTTAGGCAGAATGCTGAGCGCTGTGTGTATTGGTAGAATGAAGAGTAGGCTTTTAAGTTAATAATGTGGTTTAAATAAGCGGACTAATTTAGGCAGAAAGAAGAGTTCAGGTTCCATTATGAAGACGTGATGTGCCATCCTACAGATCAAAGTTCCAGCCACCAGTGTAATTCGAAAAGAAACCGTCTGGATCGTACTTGAGCTTGATCTCCCGCAGCCTGTCGTACGTGGTGAAGGTCTTCAGCGGATCCTGGTCGTAGTGTGCATCGTTGATGAACAGCGGCAGGTCGTCGGCAAAGGGCACACTCTCGACCATCCGTTTGAAACTAGCCTCAAGATCGGCTGTCTGCCCATCGGTGAGCAGCGGACTCGACTGCAGGAGGAAGCAAAGCCATAGCCAGGGGCCATCAGGCATCTGCATCGCGTTGCCGCCGTTCTGGCTCTTTGACGCGTCGGTTAGGGTTTTGGGGATAGGCTGGTAGTCAATTGACAGGAGAGAGTAACGGCCCTTGTTTTCGATACCCCATTTCGTCCAAGCCGCGTGGGCGGAGCGATAGGCGTCGTCTACTGTCACGTTGCCCGTCTCGCTTCCCGGAAATGGTATGCGGTACACGCCGTTGCGGAACTGGTTCTTGCCCCTGGACAGCTCTGCGCCGTTGGGCAGGGGCATGTTGACCACCTCCTTGTACGTCTTCGTGCTCAAGGTGTTGAGAAGATGGGGGATGGAGGTGAAGTTGCTGAAGGCCTTTTCTGCACCGGCCTGGTCGCCGTCGTAGACCAGGAACAGAATAGCGACGTCGTCGAGATTCAGCGATCCAAGGGCGGGAGTGCCCAGCTTCTCGTAAGTTCCGATGATCGCGGCCTTGGGATCCTCGTTGTACAGGGTAAAGTTGGCGATGGCGTCCAAGAGATTTTGAGTCTGGTTGAACAGATAAATGACGTTCCCGGCGTAGAGGCTCCCAATCGGGCGCGTCTGGACCTTGTAGTTGGTCACGACGCCAAAGGCATTACCGCCGCCACCGCGCATGGCAAAGAAAAGGTCCTCATTCTCACTAGGAGATGCCGTCACAATCTCGCCGCTCGGCAGCACGACCTCCAGTTCTCGGAATGAATCCACAGCGAGGCCGTACTGGCTGGAGAGATAACTCAGGCCACCTCCTAGAGCCAAGCCCGAGCCAACACCGCTGAGGCGGGCTCCGACCACCGTCCTGTTGTACTGGGCAAAGTAATCGTAGATGTCGCCAAACTTGCCACCGGGCTGGTACGTTCCCAGCGTCGTATTCTCGTCGTAGGTTCGCTTGTTCATCTGGGTCAGGTCTATCAAGACGCCCTTGTCCACGCTGGAAAAGAAGGTGTTGGGATTGTGACCTTCGGTCTTGATGGCGAAGCGCGACCCGGCTGCGCGCACCGACTTGAGGATGGTTGCCACATCCTGCGTGGTGGTTGGAAACACCACGCATGAAGGGTTGTAGCCGCTCTGCACCGTGTTGAAGTATTCCGTCTTGCTCTGTAGGTAGTCGAGCTCGATGATTGTAGCAACCTTGGTAGACCCCAGCCGGTTGATCAGATCTGAACAGGCCGTAGAACCGGCATCTCTCGGGGCCAGTGACGCGCTGACCGCTCCAGCGAAAGCAATTGCAATGGTGGCTCCAACTGTTCGCATCTTTGCGGTGATGATAAGACGACGGGGGAGACTGCGGCTGTTTCTTGGACCGCGAACGAGCTTGGCTGCCGGATGACTCTGCAGGAACAAGGGGGAGTCAGGGGCCTCTTAAGAGAATTCGCGAGGGCGGCTGCTATCAGTCACACAAGATTGGCTGCGCAGGACCCACGCATTCACTGCCGCTTCCAAACTCATCATTTCCCGGGATATAACGATCGTCGCAAGGATCTTGACTTCGTTTTCGCATCCTCACGATGCGAAGACGAGAAGAAGAAAAGGAACGGCAACCCCGGAATGGATTTAGAATCGTGGTTGTTGCCAGCTCATTGACAACTCATTGAATGAGACATTCGTTTCTCTATGGACCCGTACTCCGCCTCCTTACGTGGGTAGGTATGGCCAATCGCATCTCAGCAAACCTTTTAGGCTAATTGTCGTCGACTTGAGCGTCTAATTATTGCCCGAACTGTCCCAGGATACGGTCGGAAAATAAACAGATCTTCCAGCCGTTATCGAATCCGCCAGTCATCATTCGTACACACCGAACGGGCCCCTAAAGTTCAGGAGCCAGAGGATCTCCTTGCAGACGCCCTCTGTGGAGACGCATGCAACATTGCCCCGATAGCATTTGCAGGACGAAATAATTATGTTATCTGGGAACCCCTACCCAACATCGCTGGTGATGTAGCTGCTTTCCGGTCTGGTATTTTTCTCACAGCCCGCAAGACGATGTCACGGTGAAGCCATGTGGTGACCGGAAAGCGTGGAAAACGCCGACAATTCAACTGCCCAGGCACAAAGAAGCGAGCAGCACCCAAAAGAAAAACTGCAGTTCGTTTACGCAGGACGGAAATAGTTGCGAAGGTGTTGGTGGATCGAGTTGAGGATCCCGAATCGTACAGGATTGGGCAGACCAAGCAAGTACGCCACTGACCTTGCAGCAACACATATTGGCGAAGCATACGAGAACCATCGCGTCCTCCAACGCGTGTTTATTTATGATCTCGAGCGGAATCCCGCCTTTTGTACGGAGTACTAACGAAGATAAGCACTAATTACTTGTATCCTAATAGGCTTAGTGTTGTGTTTACCGAGCAGGCAACCGTTATGAAAGTTAGCCGAAACGGCGCAGCAGGGGCTAGTTCAGCCAGCCCGAGCGCATTTTCACGCGATGGCATTGTTTTCCTCTTTTGCATTTCGTATTCGATCTTCCTTTTCGAATTTCCTCATTGATGTCATAGTATTTGTCTTGCAAAGGAAGGACGAGGCGGTTTCTTCCCTTCTCACTTTCGGGGAGTCTTTTTCTATTCCTCCCCACCACGCTCATTCAACATTAATGCCGACACCAAAGTCAACTGACACATATCTCAACCCGACAACGGTCGACTCTTGGCATCTCGGTATATCGATTTCTACTCTTTCATCTGAACGTCTCAACAAGTGACCAAGCTCGAAATGGGTCCTTCTTTTGTCTCAGCCCTTGCGGGCGCCATGCTCCTCATGGGCAGTTTACCGACTGCGGCCGCTGATCTCAACATCGGCTCTCGCGCCGACATCATCAAGTCCTCCAGCCTACTCGCCAAGGACCTGATGACCTTCTATGAAGGCGAAAAGTCCGGAGAGACGCCAGGTCTCCTTCCCGGACCTCCTGTTTACAACGCCGGAGACTACTACTGGATCCAATCCGCCAGCTTCTGGGCCACATATCTCGACTACCAGCACTTGACCGGCGACGACTCCTTCCAGGCCAGCGTCACCAAGGGCTTGGCCTTCCAGACCGGCCCCAACTACGACTATTTGCCTCCCAACCAGACAGCAATGATGGGAAACGACGACCAGTGCTTCTGGGGCTCTGCCGCAATGCTGGCTGCTGAGTACAACATTCCGAATGCAGGAGGAGAGCTACCCGCATGGATCGAGCTGGCTAAGAATGTCTGGATGACCATGGCGTCCGCAGACCGTCACGATGAGAAGTGCGGCGGTGGTCTCCGCTGGCAGATTCCATTCTCGAACCACGGATACGAATTTAAACAAAGTAAGTGCTTGTGGAAACCGGTCTACTATCAGAAATCACAGCTGATGCTCTGTCGCAGCCATAGCCAATGGATGTTTCCTGAGTCTGGGCGCCCGTCTCGCCCGGTTCACCGGAAATGCGACATATGCCGAGCATTCCGAGAAGACCTGGGACTGGCTAACAAGCGTTGGCTTCATTGACAACGAGACTTGGGCTGTTTATGAGGGCGCCAAGGTAGACTCTAACTGCAAAGATATCAATCGAATCCAGTGGTCGATGAACGCCGCTATCCTTATAGAAGGTGCCGCGTTTATGTACAACGTTGTAAGTGCCAAGGACCGGAAGCGAAGCTAGCCGTCTTGTCAGAACTGTGAGCTAATATGGTTATAGACCAACGGCTCTGATGTGTGGCGCAAGCGTGCCGAGCAGCTTACCGATGCCACCCTCAAGTTCTTCTTCCACGATGGCGTCGCCTATGAACTCCCTTGTGAGTCTGAGAGGGGCAGTTGTATCGTCGATGCACTCTTTATGAAGGGATACTTGCACCGGTGGCTGTCTGTGGCCACCCAGGTCGCGCCCTTCCTCTCCGACAAGGTCCTCCCCGTTCTCAAGACCTCCGCCGAAGCTGCCGCCAAGCAATGCAAGACTGGCGTCAACGATATCCAAGTTTGCGGTTTCTACTGGAGTGAAGGCGTTTACTACGACCCGATAGCTGCTGATAACACCACCGGCGTTGGCGAGGGCCTGAACGTTCTGTCTGCGATTTCCAGTTTGCTCATCGATGCCAAGGCGCCACTCGTTGGATCAGAGGCTGGCAGCAGTGGCGGCGGTTCCAACGGTTCTGATGGAAATGGTTCTGGGGGATCTCCTACCACTGGCGGCACCAGTTCGCCTACGGAATCTCCGTCTGCAGCTGGACGTTTTGAGGCCAATGTGAAAACCTGCTTGCTTATTGGTGTCGTCACGGGCTTTGTCTGGGCTCTCTGAGAGCCCGTCACTGATATATGCCGGAGCCTGAGTGGTTGCAACTCTTCAAATAATCAACTGTAATTAGGCACAGATGAAATGAAAAGTCATATCCGTAATTCGTAGCTAGGACCTATGATAATAGAGGGCAGCCTGATGCCACATGCCGTAACATGAAATTGCCAATTCAAAGTCATTATCCTTCTCAATAACCAAAGGCCCAGTGGGATCATAATCCGAACGCCTCCATGACCCGTCGTGAGATCATGAAAAATGCCGCCGTTTAAGTGCCAATCCCTTTCACAACTCCGAACAAACATCCGAAGGCAAACAAAGGGGTAGTGGTATGCCTCTTACCGCATCCCATCATCTGTGGATCCTTCGGCCTCCCAGATACTCCTGAGTATCTTGGAGCACGATGCCAGTCTCATCTTCATTATCCATCAAATATCTCGGCACAGCTGCAGATCCCAGCCCAATCAAAGTGTTGTGCATATCCTTAGGGTTGATCGTATCCTTCGCATAGTGACCTTGCTCCATGTAGTCGCTCGGCAAGACCTGCTCAACGTCCATCGTGTAGGAGTGATAGTCAGAAGGCACAGTTGAGACAACATCGAAGACAGGCTCAAAGTCGACGTACGAGGAGCTGCCCAGTTCATCAAAATCGTCAACTGTGCCGGCGTGAGAGTAAGTCTGGTAGTCCTGTTGCATCTGCATGACTCCGTAGTCAACCTCTGCCGATTTGTGCCGGCTCTTGGAGCTTCGCGTCTTGCTTGAGGGTTGAACGTGCTGGGTGGACTCCGTTGCCATGGACATCTCTTCCATGCCTTCCCAGCTTGCATCCTGGTAGTCGGATAACTGATAAGAAGTCGCCCCGTATCCATTGCCGTTGCCCAGCGTGCGGCTGTATCCGCCTGAGCTGCCCGAAGGGTACGCGCTCGACGCGTCCGTTGAGGGTGATGCCCCCGCACTGGACCCCGAAACTCGACGGTACTCTCGAGACCTGTCGGAGTCTGCGTCGCTCCCGTCAGAGTCGTACATGTGAGTAGCGTAGCCCCTTTCCCATCTGTCAACTGCCTTCTCCATAGCTTCAAACATGAGCTGGGCGGGCAAAAGGCAGGGCATGTAGGAGTCGTGATCTGTTTAGCCGGTAAGCAGATGAAACCCGGTCATAGTAGCGTTCCGAACTCACAAATTTCAACTCTCCGCGCCCACTCCTCCTGTCCTGGGAAGAGTTTCATGAGGAGTTTGTGGCGATACTTGTAGTCCAATGACTGCCCACTCGCCCTTACGGACAGGTTCTCCAACACACGGTGCTGCTCTTCGGTGAGCAGGGGAGGCTCGTGAGGAGACCATCTCTTGGTGCAGTTCCGTGAATGGGATGACTTGGACTCTGCCGGCTTGGAGCCATATCTGGCGCCGCAGTTGTGGCATTGCTTGTCACTTCTGAGATGCACTCTCTTGATGTGTTCACTGATGGTGGTCAGCCTGACAGGCTCAAATGACTAGTCCGAGATGGTGCACTTACATGAGCTTTCCGATGCCGCCCTTGATGTTTCCATCAGTGCACGAATTTCTGACATGAGTGAAAGCTGCCGGGTTCCGGATAAATAGGGGGCAAGCCAAGTTGACGCTCTTCTCGTCAACATGGTCCTGTGAGTGAGCACGATGCAAAGGGAGCCCCATCTCCCGTCGGAGCTCAGTCATCAGGAAGTCCTTCATGCCAGACCACCCAGCCGTGGACTCAGGGGTAGCCGGCTGCTGGAGAATCTCGACGGGGACATTGGTGGAAAGCTTTGGGCGCTTGACCTCCATGGTGTGGCCCGACCTGCTGCTGTGGCCGTTGCTGGCGGATTCACGGCTTCGTTGCCGGACTCGCTTGCTGTTCTCGCCCATGGTTCGGATTTGACCAGATCTGCTGCGTTCTGGTGTCGTTAAGGGAGTCGATATTGTTGGTGAGGTCCTTGAGCTTGTCGATGCGCTGGACGTGGTGCTGCCAAATCTTCCTCTCGCTACGTTCGGCGAGCTTGACAATGCTGGCGGGAACGGCGTCTTGCTGCTCCCGGACCCAGGCCTCGGTCAGACGATTGCTTGGTCCGATGATTTTGGGGTCTTTGCGAACAACCGACTCAAGTGAGAATGGAGGTTGTTGCTGCCGAGTAAATGGACCTGGCGATCTTGTAGATCTGGTCGTCGAACAGCAAGAAAAATCAGTCTTCGTTCCCAAAACTTACTTGGCGCTATAATTGGCAGCCAAGTATCGACGGGCTTACACCCGATTGGGGATAACTCACCTCTTTGGCGTGTTGTTGAGCACCATTCGGTTCAAGTCAGACAGACATAGAGAGTGGCCACCAACCCTGTACACATTCGGACAGGATACACACACAACACACACACGACCACAACAAAACTCGATCAGAGAGGCAGAAGAAGAGTCTTATCCGATTCAGGACGGTCAAAGAGATGAATTGCGATGAGAAAGAAGGGAAGATGGCGGTGGGCAGCTCAACGGGGCGGCTTACGACTAAGAAGCAATCCCTCGATCGCAATTGCGATCGGGGCCACCGCGGACCCGTCCGCCACTTCGACAAGTGCCGTTAGTCGCAATTGAGAACGTGCAAAAGGCCCAAAAATGGGGAAATCGTTATCATGGTGTGCCAGGAGAAGCACGACACGACTTGATGCATTTTCTGTGCATTGTGGTTGTACAACATGGCTTTTGCAAGGACGTCTGGACGACTGCTTGGCGGGGTCTCTCTGTGGTGATGAGTCTGGACTTGGTGGACAAACATGTTGGCACCGGGCTGTCGGACCATTCAAACGCTCTGCCCTGAAAGAACACTCGTTGAAAAGTCTTCCGGAAAGATCTTTTGAATGGTTGGCATTGCAAGGACGAGGGTTGGTTGGCTCCGACAATTTACACAATGCTTGGCGGCGACGGTCGATTTCATGTTTCCATGAGCGAGATGCTCGCGTCTCGGATTGTAGCATACGTATTGATCCCCGGAAATCCTTTCCGAAGGTCCTCTTGAACAGGAAAAAGAAAGCAAAACCCATTGTTAATTACTGATCGAGCCATGGCGGATTTTACAGGTCTCCGGGGTCGTCAAGTGGGAGATCCTATGGCCGTGCTCTCGGAGAATTAACTTAATATCGCTAAGCTCATTCCAAGGACCAGGTCTCTGGAACGATCCTGTTCACTACCACGTGCGGTGAACATGCGGTTTCATCAAAATCCCAGGAGAACGACGATGGGAGTTCTCCCAAACGCGTGATTTAAGGTTCGGGCGAGGGGTCGGTCCTGTAATAGATCATCGCCTTCTAGTCGCAACCGCCGACCGGTTCTGGACCTGGGGTTCCATGGTCTAGGCTCACGGTCCATGGTTTGGGGACAAGGGACTGTCACGGCGGAGGCTTCATCAAGACTGGCGGTCTGGGCGGGCAGTGCAAAGTTACAGGGCCGACAAGTCGCATCGGATCTGGAGACGGAGGAAAAAAAATTCGGGAATCGGCAACGTGCCTGTTGGAGGCTGGATTCACGAATTTCGTGAACGACGAGAGAAGCTATCATACAGTGTATCATGGGGCGAGAAATGAGAGGCATGCAGCTGCCCAAAGTGCTAGACCCTGGGGACTTTCGACACAAGGTCTCTCATCTCTCTTCAGACTATGGAGAAATGCTGCATGGTTTCCAATACCTCCCCTTCCGACCATCGGCTATCGACAGAAGTACTGGCAGCGAGAGGTTGACCCTCTGGCAATCTGCCAACCACCTAGCACTTTCACAACTTAGCGAGATTAAGCCACATCCATCGGAGATGAAACATCGGTTGCATTTCATTATGAGTAATGCGAGGATGTATGGTGTCTGGGGCTGGCTCAGATGGGAGGTGAAGCCGTCGTCGTAGGCTCGCATACCTACCGACCTGGTGGTGTTGCCCAGCCAAAAGCTGAGCGAGTTGAGGCGGCAGGTCATCATGAGCTCAGTCAGCCTTCATGGAGCCAGTTATCCTGTCACCTCCTCCCGGAAGCCAACGAGCACGGTGTCTACAGGAATCAGTTTGTCGTTCAAAACGGCTCCCACATGTACGGCTTTGTAGGGACTTACCTCGAAGATTGGACGTTCAAGTTTCTTCAGCAATGATCTCACGATAGCCGCAGCCCGACGAATGGTCTTTTCGAGCTTCCTGGCAGCTATCGCGTCGTACTATACATCGAATCGTCACGGATAATCCTATGCCAATCGACCGAGAACTGCGTCCAGAGTCTTCGCAATGGGTGTTTTCAACCCACGACAGTTTCATGGTCGCCAGAGGTACAGATTGAGCGAAAAGCTGAACATTGCGTCGTTCTGTTTACTGAGGCGCGACTCTTTCATGAGAGATTAACCAACCTGACGATGGATAAAGTCTGTCGTCAGAGTTCATCCGCTCAATCGATAATATTCTGGACCGACAAGAACGCGCTGTCGACAGGTAATGGCCGCCTGATCTGCTCCGATGGCCATTGCAACCAATGTGCATATTGAGAGTCCAGGACTTCATTCAGGCCGTTCATGAGGTGCTCCGACCATCCCTGAATGAACCAAAAGTGCTCAAGGGTCTGAACGAGCACATTGAAGTGGCCCAGCAGGATCAGAGGCAGGATATGTCTCTCTCTCAGGCGGTCCACGAAGGCGTCGTCCATGCCGTAAAGCCATCGCATGACGACTTCAAACTTCCCCTGAACCTGGGGAACGGGCTCGGATAAAGTGCCGAATGTCATGTTGAAGCATTCCTTCAAGCTGTCCAGCATAGAGGTGTACATCGCCCTGTCGGGCTCCGGAGAGGTAGCCACGAGGTCGGAGAGATCCTCGAAGCGCTTCTCCCAGTAGACCATCTTGTGTACAGGCGCCGGCAACGGCGGACAGTGTGTCCAGGTATGTTCGAACGTGATACCGTCATCCGACCAGGCGGCGATAATCGTCTGGATGCCCATGGTCTTTACGACGAAGCGGACGCCGCGCAGCAGCGCCCACCACGGGACCTCGCCCTCTTCTGCGACCAGGAGAAGATGCCCCGGGCTCGGCCGCTTGGCAAACGTCGACAGACAGACGAGTACTGTGGTATGATATAGAGCCTGGCAGTTGTCCTTATTCAGGCGGGGTATGATGTTGGTCACCGCCGGCAGAGCGCTCGTGGAGTGCTGCTCGGCCAAGCTCTCGTAGTGACCAGCTTGGCTCGGCCGGAGCCTCGCGAGGTGCTGCGCCGATATCGCCAGAACCATATGTAGGACGTAGTGGTGCTGGAACCCGAGTCGCGGGACATGTTCTCGCCACACGCGTGCCTCGCCGAGTGTGATGGACGTGTGGCACATGTAGTGGTGTAGCAGCTCGAGGTCGTCCGGGTTCAGGACCGAGGGGAAGGGTGGCTCGATCGGTGCGGCCGGGGCAGCGGGGGTCTGCGGTGTTCGGGCGGACTCGGGCTCGGAGGCTGTCGGAGTCGGGAGTTTCTGGAGGGCGTCCCAGTCCTTGCGCGGGCGGCCCCGTTTCTTCGGCGTCGGCGTCGGCGGCGAGGAGGCGATCGGGGAGTGGGCGGGCCGGTTCGCGGGCGGAGGGGCGAAGTCGCAGTGCATCGAGAACCGGACGCAGTTACCGCACTCGGGCTTGATCTCGTCGCACTGCAGTCCGCAGTAGTCAGCTTGAGCGTCCGGTGGTGATTGTCACGGCTTAGCGGATGGGGAGAACGTGCCTTGACTTTCCTCCTCTTGCAGTTCTGGCAGCCATTGCGAGACTTCTTGTGCGATCTCCTCTTGTTCTTGCGACATGTCCCGCAACAGCAGCCACCGCCAGCTGCAGATTTTCCGGCGGGCGTGCTACACGCCGTCGACTCGGCTGGGGGACGACCGTTGTCTTGGTCCATCGTTCGCGATCGGCTTCGGGGGGGCGTTTCTCGAGCGGAGGATTCGGTTCAGTCTGCGGAGGTCGAAAGGGGGCGGCTGGGTGGAACAGAGGCTTCCATCCCGTCCGTTCTAGACATATGACGTCGTCCAGAGGCTCTCAGCTACTGCCAGGGACCGGCATTGGCTTTGTTGATGCATCTTTGGGCGTCTGGAAGGGTACGAGGAGTATGCAGTTCCTTGGGGTCTTCGACGGCTTCGTCCCCGCCCGTGGGTCTCGGACAAATTCGTATTCATTACGAGAATTCGCGACTTGTTTTGATTGGAGGAAATTTGTCTAAAATTCCCCCACATGCCGATTTCTTTCCCAGTTCCATGTGCATGTGCACGCACTTCGAGCTTGTCGAAGCAGCCCTCGTCAAGTTGCCCCTGTACATAGGACGGTAAGCTGGGCCTCATTAGCTTCAAGTTGATGTTTAGTCTTGAACCCTGGAAAGTTATCATGTACGGAATGGTTGATGGCGGCTGTTGTTCTCTATAACCGCATGCATGGTTTGACACTCGGCATGCTCCAGTGGCATACGTTGGAAGAACGATTGCGCGAACAAAGTTCGACTTTTACGTCAAACTCCATCAGTTCATCCGATTGGCAGAAGCTATCTCTTCGGCCGCATCGATGAGGTTCCTCCAAGGGGGCAACGCACCAACTCGAGACATCATGTAGCCCTGCCAGATGAACCAATTGGGTACCCCTGGCAGCCAGGACATCGAAACTTTGCGTGGTCCAAGATGTCAGCTATTCAAGAAGAGGGATTATGCAGCTAAAATTGCCGGCATTCCGACGCATCGCCTCCACCTCGGCTGTTCTCAACAATATCAAGGATCTCCGAGTCTCTGGGATGACGCGTCCCGCGGTCTCTCTTGTGAAGAAGGAACGTGAACACGAGATCAGCGTGGGCGAGCGCTCGCGCGTTCTCATTGCGGTGAGCGCAAGTCTCAGCCAGCTACCGCAAGCCATTGCGCCTGCGCTGGCGTTCGCCTTTGGGCCGCGTGTGATGGACGAGACGAGAGCCTTCACGGCCTTGTCATTCTTGGCGTTGTTGACGTCGCCGCTCCTGGTCGTGCTGCAGAGTCTGCCCATCATTTCTGCGTCAATGGCATGTCTCCGACGAATCAGAGTATTTTTGGTCCAACAGGGGAAGGAGTATGGGCGCTTTTTTGGCCCTGTTGACGGTGTCGGGGAAGAGACGGAAAGGTTGAAAGACGTCCATGATGGGAAAGCATTTGTTGCTATCCATGACGGGAGTTTCGGCTGGGAGGCCGACAAGAGTATCCTGAACGGCATCAACTTGTCTCTTCCGAGATCGTCCATCACCTTTGTCATTGGCCCCGTAGCTGCGGGAAAGTCGACCCTCTGCCGGGCGCTTCTTGGCGAGGTTCCTCATGCAACCGGCAGAGTGCTCTTAGGGTCGACCAAGTTGGCCTACTGCGACCAGAACCCGTTCTTATACAACGCACCCATCATGGAAAACATCATCGGCTTCTCTTCTTTCAACACTAAAAGATACGACGACGTCATCAATGCTACGATGCTGGCAGATGACCTGAAGAGTCTCCCAGCCGGGGACAGAACCGTTGTCGGGACCAAGGGGGTCTCGCTAAGCGGTGGACAGCGTCAGCGCGTCTCTTTGGCACGGGCGCGGTATCACGATGCTGAAATACTCGTGCTGGATGACGTGTTTCGCGGTCTCGATTCCGCGACACAGCGTCTGGTGTGCCAGTCCGTGTTTGGGCCTTCCGGCCTTCTACGTAAACGTGGAGCAACCGTTATCGTCTGCACACACTCGACGGAGTTCCTGTCAGTTGCTGATCACGTCGTTGCCCTCTCTCCGGATGGAACCATCGCAGATCAGGCTAGTTTCGACGTCTTTGTGCAGCATGTCCAACGTGCTCAGAGCATTGGTCTGGAGAATGTTGCAAACTCGATACTCCGGCCCAAAATCGTTTGCAAAGGGAGCCGAAACGAATTGGTGGTCGAGTCGGCAAATGCGGCGACTGAAGAACCATCGTCCTGCCGAACTGGCGTCGAAAGAGCCCCGAAACTTCAAGAAAAGACCACAGCCCTCCCAACTGTCGACCTTGCCGTGTACCGTCACTGGTTGTCAGCCCTAAAGCCTTTTCCGCTGGTTGTGTATGTCATCCTGGTCGTCGGCGTCGGCTTTTGCGCCAACTTCCCAACCATCTGGCTCAAGCTTTGGTCGGCAGACTCGATTTTGCCCGCGCCCAAGCACTCGTTCGCTTTCTGGATGGGCATATATGCTCTACTAGGAATATTCGGGACCATATGCGTCTTCCCTGCTGGGCTCATCATGCTGCGCACCGCGGTCCGACTGGCAGGCACCGACCTGCACCATGCCACTGTCGACACAGTCATGCGTAGCAGCCTGCGTTCCCTGACCAGCACCGACGTTGGCAAGGTGATCAACTTATTCAGTCAGGATATGAACATCATGGACAACCAGCTGCCACGCATGATTAACAACCTTTGCTTCTGCCTTGCCACCGCTGTCGGCCAAGCAGCTGTGATCGCCATCTCGTCGTCTTGGCTGGCCATTAGCTACCCGTTCTTCATGGTGCTCCTGTGGATAGTGCAGCGCATCTACTTACCCACCGCAAAACGACTCCGGCTTCTTGACCTAGAGGCTAAGACACCTCTTTAGTGAGTTTCTCTTGGTGTGTTCCGGTCTCTTACACCTCTCACGTACTAACTATAAGAAGCACAAACTTTCTAGATACGCTCGCCGGGTTGCCAACAATCCGTGCTTTCGGCTGGTTCCCGCACCAGGCTCATAACAATACTCTCCTCGATGACTCTCAACGACCTTCATACCTCCTCGCAATGGCACAGCAGTGGCTCATGCTGACAATGAACATCCTGGTCGCTGTTTTGGCTGTAATTCTAGTGGCATTAGCCACCCGGCTGAAGTCCGACACAGGAAACGTTGGTGCCGGATTGGTCACTCTTATAACTCTTGGAGGCACACTGACGACTATTATTGTCGCTTACACTGGCCTCGAAACTTCACTCGGTGCTATCAGCAGGCTTAAGAGCTTCGCAGAAGAGACCGAGTTAGAGGATCGTCTGAGCGTAGGCGTGATTCCCGATAGTGCTTGGCCAACCACCGGGTGTGTGAAAATGGGGGCCGTAGATGCGAGCTATGATGGAACGCACCGAGTACTCACGGGATTAAACCTGGTTATCGAAGCCGGCCAGAAGGTTGCAGTCTGTGGACGAACCGGGAGGTATGTTGTTTTCTGCCGTGCCGCCTTTGGCTCGCTTTTGCCCAATTAACAGCCTACAGCGGCAAATCCTCCATATTGGCACTGCTCCTTCGACTCATTGACCCCGTCACGCCGCGCGGATCCGACTCAACAACACCTACCATTTTGATCGATAACATCCCCCTTAGCTGTGTTGATCGGACGAAACTGCGGGAGCAAATCATCTCCGCTTCACAAGACCCGGTATTTTTGCCCGACGGCATATCTTTCCGCATGAATCTCGATCCTTGGACCAGCGCCACAGACGAAGAATGCCACAGGGTCTTGTGTGATGTCGGCATGATTGCTGCAGTGGAAGACAAGGCCGGTATGGATGCATTCGTCAGTAGCTCTGAACTCAGCGCAGGACAAAAGCAGCTGTTCAGTATGGCTCGTGCTGTTCTTCGACGGCGGGTCAAGCAGCGGGCGACGGGCGTAGAAGGTGGCTTACTTCTTCTGGACGAGATCACCTCAGGGGCGGACTCTGAGACTGAGATTCGTGTGCGTCGTATCCTCGAAGAGGAGTTTGGTGCGTATACTGTCATCATGGTGACGCATCGGCGTGAGATGGCCATGTCGTGTGATCGTGTGCTTGTGCTTGACGATGGGTGCGTAGTTGAAGACGGCAACCCTGTCGAGCTGCTTGGCAGACAGAAGTCTTGGTTTGGGCCTTTGTGGGATCATGAGAATCGCTGATTGGCTTTGATAATCCGATGTCTCAAGGAGGGAAGAAAGCGATTTCAGCAGAAATTGTTACTCTACGGTACATGGGTGGGCTTGACGGAGAACCTCTTACATTCCGAGCATATGTTTATTCACCGGGCGTCATTACGAAGCCGACCATATCAAGCTACCTATCTCACATCAAGTTATAGTGCAGAGCCAAAACATGCCTCCATGCCTCCACCGAGTCTTGTGGCTTTACGCCACAGCCGCTTAACCCGCTCGGCTGGCTTACAATTGCACTTGAAGCAGCAGAGTCTCAAACGGGACCAATATCTGGTGATCCACAGCGTTTGAGATGAAAGCACGCATGCACCGCTGAGCCAGGTGCCAGAACTCCTGTGGCCGCATGCGAAGCGAACATGGAAGTTCGCGGCCGCAAACTCCCCGTTCTGAGAGTTCCACATGTCTATCATCGGCACTCCACCAACATCAACCAGCATGCTCTGTCCATGTGCGAATGAATTGCGAATTGAATCTGCAACAAAGCTTCTGGCCGCCACTTGGTTGGGCGGGTTCCAAAGAAGGACCTGGCTGTTGGGAAAGGTGTTCGTGAAGCTCGCTTGGTCGTTGAATGTATTCGCGGTGAAGGCAGCGGACGCCACTTCCTGGAAGTTTTGGAAGCCGATAGCGATCAACTTTTTCTTGTAGCGTTCGTAAGGGTAAACAAAGAGTGAAACGCCGACTGATACGATGAGGCCAGGCTGAACACTTGCAATGATAGTGTGGACCTCGTTGTGTTGGACAGCTGGATTCTGAAGAGCCTGGTTGTTTGGGAAGTTGTTGATCTCTGCAATGATGGTGTCCTTGCAAGCCAGGGTTGACAACGTCCAGAGGGCCTCTGCAAGGCACTCTTCGGCCTGGACTTGACTTATGCGTGCGGAGGGAGGCATATTGCAAAAAGAGGTTGGAGAGGGTTTGGCTTGAGAGAAAAGAGCGATATCCTGGGACCGTCAGGTGAAGGGTGGGCTGACCGCCTTATATCTTTGCTTAATGCGCGTGGATATAATCGACCGTAACTAAGTCAGATGTCTGTTTACCTGGTACACGATTCCCACAAAGGGTTACCTTGCCCAAAATCTGTAACTGTACCCCGTAATACTGGTGCGATGAGCACTATTTGCTTTTCGACAAGTCAAAACATCTCTATGGGCCCAGAGCGAGCGCGTCAAACAACTATTTGAAACGAAGTCACCCACTCATGTCCCAAATTGGTCTCGTGCGGTTTCTCTGGCTTGCTGAATCTCGAAGTGTTGCTGTATGCATCCCAAATTGGCAAGCTGAACTCGTGCCGTAGGTCACTGAAGAGGGGTGGCTAGCTAATCATCACCTTCTGGTGAGGTGGCTAGCTGAAAGTGGAACAGCCTTTCCGGGTCTCATCTACAAGCACCAATCGAATTGATCTAGACTTCTCAATGTTGGAAGGACTTTCTTATGCGAACTCCCCATGACTCCATAATCCTTGCCAAGAGACTGATCGAGCCATGAACTAGCGACATTGGCCGTTGCAGTGCAGCATCGATTAGCGAATGGCAAGTGACCCCTCACAAATATTGACACGGAGCTCGATCAGCCGGCGCCTACATACCGTGTGATAGTCTCAATACAGCATCACCACGAAAGCCTTTGGCGGTGATAACACACAGGCTGGATTCTGTGTGGCTTTTCTTCCATTGAAACAAGCGTCTGCCGTGTTTCGGGGACACCGATGATTTGAAGCTTGTGCCCATGATCTGCTACTCAAGGGTTGGCTTAATTAAGCAGCATGCGTCAACGACCACAGAGTGCATGAATGCTATACAAAAGACACATCTTCCCACCGATCACCGGGTTCTGGTAAGCAACCATTCATTCGGACATACATCATCGATCCACTTCACACGCTCTCGCAAGCAAACATCATGGGTCAAGCAATTTCTGCCGCTCGCTCTGCCATCAAGGCTGCAGACGAGGCCGCGAATGTCAAGGCGAAGCAAGACCTTGACGTCCTTAAGAAAGCGCTCGACTCTCAACTGAACGAATTCGAAGCCAAACTCGACGGGTAAGGACTTGACCCTCAAACCATCGTATATATGATTGTCAAAGTGATACTAATACACCACAGAAAGTTCTTGAACCCAACCTCGACCGAGAAGACCGAAATTCCTGGCAACCGAGCTCTTCGCAAGATCAGGTTCTCCAATGTGAAGATTAAGGACGGAGTAAGTCAACGGCTTGTGTTAAGAGTACAGAATCAGTGTTTCGCTGACCGACCTGGCAGCCAAACAAAGACATTTCGGGTGCTGTTGATGAGTTCTTTAGCATTGGAAGCTCTGGCGTTGACACCAAGAGTGCGGTCTTGGGCGGTTTCAAGGTTTGTTTGAATCTACCTTTCGAAATTAGAACGCTTCAGCGGTCTTCTAACCACTTTGTACACTGACAAACAACCTTATTTTTCGTAGAAAATTGTCAGCGGTGCTCTCGATGCTTTTATGGGCAACACGGAGGTTGGTCAGCACAAGGAAGAAAAGTATTTCATCTACATGCAGCACAATGCTGTTGTGCGCTTGGATGTTATGGTAAGTGACATCAAATACTTAGCAGCCAAGGACTACAGCTAGTATGGGAATCATATGACTGACGACAAAAACAAAAGCTATGGCGCTGGAACTTCGCTGGAAAGGGTTTCAGCGACAACTGTGAGAGTGCCATCGGTTGTAAGTGTTCCATTATCAAATATACGATCGCTGCAGGACCCACGCTAAGCGTGGCAGACATCGTGTGCACCTCGATCGTCGACGTTGCAGCCCTCAAGACTAGCGAGTTTGTCTTCTTGATCAGCGAGTACGCCGGTATGTTTTCATCCTGACTGAATCTCTATCATGACTGCTGTGCTCTACTGACATGGGTTTATAGGCGATGATGAGAGTGAAGTTGTGAAATACACAGCGAAAATGGAGAAGATGTACGATGCTGCCCGTCGAATGAAGCTAAACCAAGCCTGTAATGAGAAGCGAGGGGTAATTGATGACGCGCCTACTGAAAGGCTGGACTAACAAACGGACCGATATCCCACGGAAAGGCAGAGATGAAACACGGTAGGAAGTACGGAGGAATCTAGGGCAGCAACAGTTCAGACACTCATTTGGTTAATTTACGAAATTGATTACATAGGCATCTTTAAGTTCCTATCAAGTGCTATAACGGATGAGACTCATTCGGGGTCCTCTTCGTTGGAAATGAGCTTTAGCGCTTGCTCTTGGCTTAAAGGGGTGTGTTTCTAAGCACTTACTCCTGAGCACACTCTCTACGTCGATGCTTAGTCTGTACATAAAGTCTTCAAGAGCACTAGTTATCTGACCATGCTAGCATACGCCACGATGGAGTGACTGAAGTGGAGGATCACAGCTGTTTTCCCTGTCTTTGGGCGGTACGGCTTCCGTCAATTACCTTTCTGCAAACTTCGTGATCTTCGTCGTCACCGCGCCGGCCGACCAAAAAAGTCGTCGCGCCACGCCTCCTGCCACATCAAATGGAGCATACCCCCCCCCCGCGTTCAGTGCGGTTGGCGATTTCATCGCAATAGATATTATTTCCCCTTCGGACGATTGCCGTGGCATAGCAAAGGATTATCGGGACACAGTTCGAGGCCTCGGGATTCTATTGGAAACCCCCCAGAAGGTCAACAAAGTCTACCATGACCAAAGACCCTCGAGTAGCACAAGCGACTTCCATGAGATTACATTCTGCAACTCAGGACGGACAACTCAAACATTGACTGGAAGATTGTTTGGCCAAGACCGAAAAGCTTGGGCTGAGTCTCGCTAACCGCGTGACCAATATGTTGCAGGATGCCGCAAGATAGTTCGAGTGGAAGGTTGTGGAGGAGGATAGTAACAGGTTTCGTACTGAGGGGATGGGGTATACGATGTCTCTGAACACACCACGTGCTAGGAATCACCATATTGAAAGTCTTCCTGAAATGCTAAACATCATGGCAACAAAATAGCTTGCTTATGGGAGGCGTGCGGTCCAGCATAAATAAGCATAAAGCTACGATCAGCAAGCTTTAGAAAAAGATACGCGCACGACACACGGTAGTTGTGGGGTAGGTGTCTTGAAAAGATGATTAGACATCGTGAGAACATTGTATATACAAGCGGGACATGGTTGCCTCTTGGAGGCCTGCCTCTATATATTCACACTAGACCATATTCGGGACGCCATAGTGGTCGCTAAAGACTTACTAAATATCTTAAAAACTTAGTAGTTTACTATCTATTTAAATACTTTTATAAATAACTATTATAATCAAGTAATATAATATATTATAAAACTTATAAATAATTTTTATAGTTTATTAAAAAATATAAAAATAAAGTCTTTAATTATTTATATCTTTAAATAAACTAAACTAAACTTATTTTATGTTGTACGGCTCTACTAAGTAAGGCCGACCTAAGCAGAGCCTTACGGGCGCTCCTTTAGAGTTATATGACCTACGGTTAGGGATATCTTCTATCCCGCGCGGGGCGCCTTAAGTATAGTAACTTAGATACTTTATACTATTCTCTTAACTATATAAAAAGTTTATTTTTATACTTTAATTTACTATAGTTATAAGTTTAGTTTATTTTTAATTAGTATAATACTCTAACTATTAAGTATAGAGTATATAAGACTTTTCTTTATTCTTTTTATCTTCCTTAATTTTTCTTATTAATCTTTTTATTATTATTTTATAAAATAATACTTATAGAATTAATAGTTATAGTCCTTTTTAATATT
>JAOWMA010000523.1:0-22668 GCA_025962755.1 Colletotrichum tropicicola
CTTATTTAATAGAGATAACTTTACTTAAAAAGTATATTATATAGTAAAAGTATTCTAACTTTATTACTATAAAATATAAAAGTTATTATCTTATTACTTAAGTAAGAAGTTTCTAAACTTAATAAGAATAATAATAATAATATTACTAAATATACTTAGACTATAGAAATTAACACTTGAAGGTATTCATAGATTCATTCTATATGTATTTACTACGTGATAACTATGTCTTGGCACGCGCTATTACCGACCACATTGCTAAAGCTACCTCTCTGTGTCTCCCCGCCAGCATATTTAAAGATTTTCCAGATGTCCAAGGCTTTGTCGACCACCTAAAGACTCTCGGAGCCACTCAAAGGGAAATTCAGAATGACACTGCGACTACATTTGCACACGCTGCCAACGGGCTTGGTTCCCGCAGTGCAGAGCCTGATACAGCCACGGGTACGACTAAGAAACCCCAAAGCAAGCAACCGCTGCTCCTCCTCCTCCAAGGAATTCCGTCATCCGCCTCTAAAAATATATTCCTCCTCCCCGACGGCTCTGGCTCTGCTATGTCATACGCCCGCATCCCTACGCTCGGCAAGCATCTGGCCCTTTACGGTCTCAACAGCCCATACCTCGGCACGGGCGCCTTCAAAACTTCCATAACGACGTTGGCCTCGATCTGGATGGACTCTATTGTAGCAGTCCAGCCCCACGATCCGTACGTACTTGGGGGGTGGTCCGCAGGAGGGTGTTATGCAACCGAAGTTGCGCGGTTGCTCCTGGCCTGCGGGGAGAGCGTGGAGAGCATTGTCATTATTGACTCTCCTTGTCGACTGGAACACGGAGCACCTCCCATCGAATTGTTTGATTTTCTGGCGGGGAAGAATCTGATGGGAAATTTCCCCAAAGGCACGCCGCAGTGGCTGATGGACCACTTTTCGGGGACGATGGTAGCAGTCGGAGAGTACCATCCAGCTAAAGTCCCGAAGGTTCCAAGGGTCTATATCATTGAGTCGAAGGACGGCGTCCTAGGCAGTGAGGATGAAGCTAGGGGAAGCGGCCTCGATCTGACAGTCGGGGTGACGAGGATGCTGCTGTTACCGAGAGGCATGTTCACGACTGGAGGGTGGGATAGGCAGTTTCCCGGAGCCGAAGTGCGGTGGTCCAGAATGACGGGCAGTCATTTCACCTTGGTACATCCGCCTCATGTGCAGATGCTGGGATCATTACTGCGGGAAGCTGTTGAAGGCAATACTGCTGGATTGAAGAATTGGTCACTCTGGTCTTCAAACGATTCATGACGGATTGCATAGGACACAATTTTTATAGAATGCATTTGTATCAAAAATAAGCCTGTGATTTGAAATCATCAATAACCGTGCGAAGCGGAAAGTGTGATGTGCTCACTAACATCGCGATGTACTAGGTTGGAAATTAAGGAGAACCAGCTCCAATCTCGATTTCGCTTGCATTTAACTACGTCGCTGGCCTTCTACTGTTGAAACCGACCCAGCAGTAGCGTTCAAGTTCACAAATACCTACATACTAGTAGTCTTTCGGAAAAGAATAATGCGCCAATGAAACGTGCTCCAAAACAGGCAATATCAAGGCAGTCAGGAAGAGAAGAGTAACTCGAAAATATTTGTGCCAAAAGCGTCAAATTCCAGTTGCAAGAAACGATCTTGAGGCCACAGTCTGTATGGACTGGATACAGATTCTAATTAACATGACTTCTTTACTTGCGATACTCAAACTCGACCGCAGACTGCACGGCACCATAGACGCGTCCGCTGCCAATGTAGTGGAAGTTCGGGTCCGCTTCCTTGAAGATCTTCTCGTACTCGGCCACAGTGCGTTCCTTGGCATAGTGAGCTGCCAGCATGGAAATATCCTCAAGCCAGACTGCCTTCTCATCCCAAGTGTTGGCCAGCGTCGCCGGGGGTTCTGGCATGACGGCCTCGTAGAGGATGATGCGCGCGCCGCTCTTCAAGGCAGGCATCAGGTTCTTAACGATGGTCACCGCATTTTCATCCGTCCAGTCGTGAAGAATGTGTCTCAGAATGTAGTAATCACCCTGCACTGTGTTGGGGGTGAAGAAGTCGTACTCGACAAACGAGATACGGTTTGAGAACTGCGGGGACTCCTTGGCCAGTGTTGAACGACCTTGGTCCAGTGCTACCTTGTTGAAGTCCTGCACGATGAACTTGGCCTTGGGGCATCCCGGTGCCATTCCCAGACACGTTTGCCCTGCTGAGCCGCCGACCTAGATTGTGCATTTCATGTCAGTCCTCCTTAGGTGTCATTTTGCCAAATATCAATGGTGTACACAATTTTACTCACATCCACAATAGTTGCGTCTCCAACATCGGACCAATCTCTTGCCTTGAGGATATGAGACATCTTCCAGCGTGGCAAGTTTGCCCGAGCGACCATGGCGCCGTGGTACACCTCAGCCACGCCCTTGTTCTTCTCAGCAAAGTCAAAGACAGTCTTGTAGCCAGGGTAGGCGAGGTTGAAAGGCGCCTCGGGCACAGGCACAGGCTCTTGGCTTTCCAAAAGCAACTTGGTTACGCCCTGGCGCGCTGCCTGTTGCAGCATGAGCGCGTCGGCAATGCGACCCACGAAGCGGGCGTGCAGACCACAGCTTCCACCAGCTAGGTTTCGAAGATGAGTGGATCGTGTAAGTCTTGACGAAGCGGCCGAGTGAGCGAACACGCCCGGGTGAGGTTCGGTGAAGACGCCGTTGCCGATCGCGTAGCGGACCATGCGCTCGGTAACGTCGAGGGGCAGGTCGATCTTCTTGGCCAGGTCGGCCGAGGCAATGACGCCATCCAGAGGGATGGCCTCGGGTATGTCGAATCGCAGCAGGACATCCAGGTTGGCCGTGTCCGAGGGCGCCCACTTCAGAGAGATGATCTGGTCCTCAGGTCCCTGGGCGAGGAGCCAAAGAGACTTTGCGGCGGTGGCGAGCTCGTAACGCGCCTTGCGGAGAGTTGGACTCTCGCCCTCGTAGTCATTGTGGCCTGACTCGGCGAAGGTCGGAGCTGGTATCGACTCGGCGCCGAGTTGACGAGATACGACAGCGACTTTTTCCAAAATGGTTGCCGTGAGGCTTTCAAGTGTTTGGGGTACCTGTCCGCTCATTTTGCCGCTGGAATCTTGTACGTTCGTATGTGGTTGAATGTGCAGCCAGGAAAAATTGGAATGGATTTTCTTCAGGCTTTAATTCTCAACTCGACCTCGACTGTTGAACAACAATTACGTTGAAGAGTCCTAAGAAGCCAAAGTAGATCAACCACGATGGCATGTTGAACCGTTCAGGGGTGCCCAGCTAAGAATTCATCGCATATCGAAAGAGCCATTGATGCCAAGTGTCAGCTCCCTACGGAAAATTTACCATACTGAACCGCGCTTTGAGATCCGGCACATTTACTGATCGTCATCTTGCATGACATCCGAAAAGAGGCATGTCCTCGGTACGACTAAGCAGGGATTATCGAAGGAGACGCCAGCAGGGGACTCGGTTAGGCTATTTGCGGGGTTCTATGCAAGGTCTTTGGTGGTAATAACGTTCGGCGATTTGATTCTAGTCAACTGAATGTCGCCGGAGGAAAGTTCCTATTGGCCACAAGCAAGTCGACCGGGATCGGTGCAACACCCTAGCTTGCGATCAATCTCAATGGCGACTTTATGTTTGCGGCTCATGGGACAATCAAGAAGTGCTATGTTGGTGGACTTGACCAGAATTCCACGTATTAGATCATTGTGACTGGCGGCTTGGCATCGGAGACAGTCTGATCATCACGCCAGAGAGGAAGACATCCTGGCTCCGGGCTCCGGGTGTCGTGTGTCGTGATCTCGGCTGGCTCCAAGCATGCCCAGGTTCGTGTACATGATATTGAACACACAGCCTAGTAACATATGCGTTATCCTGTGAATTGCGTTACGACTGACAAACCACCATCAAGAACGCGACTGTCGACATCATGGGTTCCCTCAATCAAAGCAAAGGCCTCAACATCATCATAGCCGGAGCCGGAATCGCCGGTGTCACCGCCGCCGTTGCCCTCCGTCAATCCGGCCACACCGTGCATCTGCTTGAGAAGTCAGCCTTTGCGAACCCCGAGGTCGGCGCCGCTATCAATGTGACCCCCAATGGAGCCCGTGTGCTGCGCGGCTTGGGCTTTGACTTCGAACGCGCGCTGGCTTACCGGGTGACCGGGTACGACTTTTTGCGTGGTGAGAATCTGGAAAAGGTCCAAATCGTTCATCAGGTTCCCAAAATTGAACCCGGGACGTGGGCAGTCCACCGCGCCGATCTGCACGCCGAGTTAATGAGGCTCGCCCGGGAGGTCCATGATGAAACTGGAGGTCGCGGTTGGGGCCCACCGGTTAACTTGCGTCTGGGAGCCAGAGTGCAGAGCGTTGTCTCACGAGATGACGGTGCGACGGCAGTGTTAGAGAGCGGAGAGAATGCCAGCGCGGATATCGTGGTTGCCTCTGACGGGGGAAACTCCGTTGCGCGGAGCTACGTCCTCGAAGGTGGCGCTGGCGAAAGCAAGCGGGAGCACTCGGGCATGGCCGCCTTTCGGTTCTTGATCGAAACGGATAAGTTTAAGGCTGACAAGGAGTTGGCGCCATGGGTAGAGGGAACATTAGGCACGGTCACTCTCTTCGCTGACATGGCAGAGACGGCGAAGGAGAGACACATAATCTGGTATGGCTGTCATGGGTAAGTATACTGAAACACTCTCGTCGCATTCATCTAAGTGGGAAGCTGATTCAAAATCTTCTAGAAATGAGCTCCAGAACTTCGTCGGCATCCATCCGTCGGAGACTAAAGTTATCGAAGAGTCTGATGGTGAGATCGTCAATCTCGCAGATGTTCTCACGGTGCGTTAGCTGACGAGGAAACTCTAAGATCTGAAGGAGGCTATGATGCAAGAATACAGACACTTTGATGCGAACATCCGAAAGATGATAAGCATGGCTTCGCATCTTAAGCGTTGGCCCCTTTACGTTCATGACCCCATATCAACTTGGGTTCGCGGACGCGTCGTCCTGATCGGAGACGCCGTGCATCCGGTACGTTGTTCCTTCGCTTCACATACAACTAGTGAAATAATGTTTTAGATGCTGCCTTTCGGGGCACAAGGCGCCAACATGGCCATCGAGGATGGAGCCGCCCTCGGCCTCCTTCTGAAAGATAGCGTTCAAAGTGACATTGCAGAATCCTTGACCAAGTTTGAGAAACTTCGAAAGAACAGGGCTGCCCGAGTTCAGATTCTATCGAGCGTTCGAGCCGGCCGGGAGACAGAAGTTCAGGAAAAATTGACCGCGTATCTGGATTCGGATGTGACGAGTAAGTTGAGATGCAGATGGCGCTTTATGCCTCTTCTTGTGAGCATTGCAACTTGACTGACTATCGTGCACGGCAGAACCGCCTGCTACAAATCCGGAAAGATGCATGCATGACTGGGGGTATGTTTTCGGCTGGCAACTTCTCAAGTGCAGAACAAAAGCTAACAACAGTCTTCCAAGTTATGATGTAGTTACAGAGAGCGAAAAGCTACTTGATTGACATACCCGACATTAGTTGATGATGAGTACTGAACAACGGGTACTGGGTGGTCGTTTCTTTGCCTGGGATGGGGGTCGTAATACCCTAAGCATCTACCTTTGGAGATGTAACGTGCTCCACGGTTCATTTCACACACCTCTATTTGGTTGATATCGCTTTCATTTAGGTAATTGGGATTATAAAGTTTTACAATTCCAGCAATAAATTCCCCAGTGATGTTGTCAAGCAGGCCGCTTTAAAGTAGTTAGTTGTAAGCGCACTCTCGACCGCTACGGGGACCCTACAGCAGATGGCCGTGGATTAGATTTCAAGTCGCTGTCTTCGTTGCAGTATCTCCCGTTCAAACGCTGAGCTTATACAAGTGCCCACGTCACTTATCAGTTCATCTAACCTACTTAAGATCTCGGATATGTTTAGATGGACCTCGGATATGTTTAGATTTACATTAGTTCGGCTCATATCACAAGTGGGTAAAGTCATGAGGTGGATGTACAGAGTCGCCTATTTCACTATGTATACTGAGAATCCTACACACACGCGCTCCAATATGTTCTAGACCAGTCAAGAACTTGCCTCAGCTATGCTTCCAGACTCCTCCTCTCTTTCCAGAGTTTAGCATCCCTTCAGAGCCTGTCGCGTCTTGTCAGTCATCACAGGGCTATTTTGGGAAGGAGGACGAGGGCACTCACAGCAGCCTTGTTCTTCTTGTTTTGATCGATGCCACCGGAGAATTCCTTCTCCAGTTGGGCGATAGTTGACAGGTCATCCTTGGTACCCTTCAAGCTCTGGGCCTGCTTCAGCTCAGTAGCCTGGGCCTTCGCAACCTACAACATGTTCGGTTAGCTGGCTCTCCAATGTTCTGGTGAGGGAACATCATACAGTGTTTAGTCCGTTGGCAGCACCGTTGCCCTTCGCCAACTTCTGGTTGTCCTCGCGGATCTTGATACCCTTGTTGACAGTGCTCAGAAGTGTCTTCTTGGCGGAGTCAAACTCGCTCTTGTTGACGTTATTGGAGTTGACAATTTTCTTAATGGCTGCCACATTCTGCTGCTCCTGCTGCTGAACCTTTATGTTGCTGTCAATACCAGCAGCTAGCTTCTTCGCATTCGCGCAGTTGGCGTTCGCCTTGGTTGTGGTCTTCGTCGTCTTTCCCTTGTTGCCGTTGTTTCCCTTATTTCCCTTATTGCCGTTATTTCCCTTGTTGCCGTTCTTCTTGTCAGCTGCCTCAGCGGCGACGGCGGCCTCTGCCGGGTCCGGCACGGGCAGAGCAAGGGCAGACGCCATGGTCATGCCCATGAGAAGGGTGAGGAGGTACTTGGTGGCGTGCATGGTGAAAAGTAGTTGGTTTATGAAGTGATAGACTGGGTAAAGAGCGGAACTAGCGAAAGCTTTGGTCGATTATAGCGGATATCCTGATGCGCGTTGGTGATGATCTTAAAGCTGGGAAGAGGGTTCTCACAACAATATTATACTTGACGTCCCGCGAGTCAATTTGGAAACGGCTTTTAACTGGCAGCCTCATCGCGTCGTCATCTCAAACGATTTGGGCATACACACTTTTCCCCGAGGACCCCGAGAGACCCTGCCAGAGCACAACATGAGGAAAAGTCAGTAAGTCGCAGCCGCGATGCTTCAGGGGTCGTTTCGCTTTCGCACACACAGCCCATTGGTACCTGCGGGCCGCGCGCGCGCGCATCTTTTCCCGTCCGATGTCACCGTGGCCTCAGAGACAAGCTTTTGGGCCATTTTGGAAAGAAGGTTTACCCGCATGTGTTTTGGGCTGATCTTCTCAGCCAGTCGCCGTCTATGATCGTCGCGCAGGCGTTTCATTTCTCTTGCCCTGGTCCTCGGCAGCCTCCTCAATGCGTACCAACCAGAAGCGTCCCCAAACCGCGAGCTCCATCGCCGCAGAAGGGCTGCGGCTCCGACAATTCGGGTTGATGATCTTCACCGGCGCGCAACCTAATGAACACGGGCGACACCCATCTCGCCAGTCAGAGTCCTTGGCAAGAACAGCTGCTAAGAGCAAGGATCGCACGGTCGACCCTCCAGTCCCAAAGGTCTCGGCCTGTCCTCTGCGTCTAAACTTTCGTCGCTCCCTTCAGCCTGGTATCAGAACGACCTCACTTTTTGCCGATTTCGCCTGATTTCTCACACATTGGTCAACGCCCCGATCTTCCATGGCTTGCTCAGCCTTTCACTCTTCTCTACGTATGACTCGTGAACATGGCACCCGCGGCCTTGATGGACGGAGACGTCCGCCTGGTGAGCAAGTTTCATTTTCATCTATAGATCCGGTCTGCCAATCGCTTCAGCAACCGGAACCGATATCAGTTTGCTGTCTCGGTGATTTTGAGGAGATCAGTCAAGACGCCAAGGCTGTGCTGAACGCGTTCACCTCAAGACTATGTGGCGTCGCCTGGACCTGCCCATATCTCATCATGAGACCAGAAGATATTGTGATCCAAAGGACCCGGAGAAACACTTCTGCTTCACAAGCGAGACTCTTTCCTAGAGCTTCTGTCATTCTGAAGTCAACTGATGAGTATCCCACATCATCCGCTCTCACGATAAAGTTAGCAGTCTCTTAAATCCGAACAAGAAAGGCAGCTTAGGGTTCCCGACATGTGGGACGTCGTACTCGGCAGAGTTCATGCATAGATGACCAGTAGCGTGCAGCGAAGTCTGCAGCGAAGAGGGGACCGCTCGCCAGTCCAGCCGGCCTCCAAGAATAAAGTTTGCCGAGTCTCGAGTTCGCCGGTGGGCTGATGATTTGACTGGGTTCAACCCAGGACCTGACGGAAAGCTAGCCAAAAGATGCTGCTTCTGGTCACCCGGCAGTGTCGTGCACTGATGGAGAGTTGAGCCCAGCGGCAGACATGCCGCCCACCGTTAGGCTAGCATCCTTCGACGGCTGGACGGCCTCCATGTTCCTTGTTTTCCCGCCGAGCCTATGTCCCCGCGGCAAGTGGAGGTGAAAGCTTGTCGTCAGCTCCCCCATCTGATTTGACGGGCCACGGACTTCTCCTGCAGTAGCGCGGTCTGAAGGTCGAAACTCGCGACTAGTGCAAGATGCTTCTTCATCTACGGCAAAGGAGCTGTTTGAGCTACGTTGGAGATGTGAAGAAGATTAAGGCCTCGGGACGCTCATTCCACACCATATTTGACAAAAGGCTGAGCCCAGGGGAACGCCGGCACATTAACCACATTGGTCACTCTCTTGCATTCGAAAGGTAATCGTCCGAAGATGGTGTACACATCCCGTAGAATGATCGTTGGGATCTTCATCATCCCATCATCTCCCGCCCAGAGGTCCCATCGCCAAGAGCAGTCAGTGTCACTTCCCGCAAATCTGTTCGCCGATCAGCGCCGGTTAACTTCTTTTCCCCACGACCAACTCATCCCTGAGGCTGCTATCATGCATTGCTCCATTGAAAACAAAAAGTGGCCGGTCTACTCCGCCTCGTCACTCGGGCGAGTTCGGACTCCTCGGTGTGGCTTTGCTCCATGTCCGTCCGGGGGCCCGCGGACCGGTGATGAGGAAACACCTGATACTAGTTAATGCTCATCAGCTGAGTATTTGTGATTTCGCGACTGCAAAATGTGATTCTCGGCCAGAGCGAGATTTCCCTTACCACGCAGGTCTCATGGTGCACCGCATTACCAGACCTTGCCTGCTAAGCCGCCCTTCTGTTCCGCAGTATGTGATTACGGGGTTGGTACACTCCTAACTAAATCGAGGCATTGTCGCAGATCAAACTGAACCTTGTAATTTGTCAAACCCGCAACCCTCCACGGGGTGACGCGAGGAGGTCGGGAGTCCGGCAAGCTGGGCCGTCAGAACCTGGGCCTTCCCTGTTACAGACTGACCGCAGCAGCCCTACCAAAGTCGAGCCTGTTGACCAAACCCTCTCGACGACTCTGTCTTCGAATCAGACATTGTATAATGTCGAGGCACCTGCTAGAGAGTATCAAAAACGTGTTGGTTGTCGTTGCACATGTACCATCAGTTAGGCTGCAGACAGAGGCCAACAGTTGAACTGATGTAAATTGAGAAATCCCTTCGACCCTTTTCACAAAGACACTAAGTGAGTGCATAGGCCCTTTGACTCTGGATAACTCCTCGGTTTCCATCGATGATGAAAGCTGAGACGGGTCATTGCGTGGCATGTGCCGTGAGAAACTTTTCAGAACTATTGATTGATACAAGCTACATTGGATGTATTTGGTCTTGGAGGTGCGGTATGAGATGATTCAATGCGCAGCAGTCAGCTTTAGTTCACAATTCCTCGTAGCTGACGACGACTTTGGTGTTGACGAGTCATATTTGGTCAGGAAACACGACGTGCAACTTTCTGCCAAGACAGTCGAAATGGAAACAGCCTCGTTTTAGAGAATTTCGCCCGGTCAACTACTGTAAATGATGTTTCCTCTCGTCGTCTGAACTAATGAAACTCGCATTCGTGGACAACGTGTCATGCAAAACACCCCGCCGGCAAGTGGGCGGTCGTGATAAACGGGTCAACTCATCACCCTTCTACCTAATTTTAGGCATCGATCAAGTGGCAAACAAGAGTATTTAGCATCATTATTTTTGAAACAGCTTGCCGACAGGCTCAAGTGATGACTTCTGGCAGCTTCAAGGGCTTTTTCTATTTTTTCGAGTCGTGCTTCATCGGTAGGTGCTGCCAGCCATGACACTCAGCATACCTACTTACCTGGGTAGGTATGATTAGACTTTCCTTCAATTCTCTACGATCTTTTGTTCTCTGGAATATATAAGCTCGTGTATAGACATCGATAAGTCGACGTTAAAAAAGACTAGTTAAACCCGAAAGAAAGCTTTAAGAGTTCTTTAACGTCGAAAGAGCAACAGCCCGTGCTATGTGATACCTCAACTCAGAAGCCCCTAAATCTAAAGTAATATGCAATCCTGCTGATAAGTATTTCTTACTCTTTAACCTCTCGATCCTCCCCATAGTAATCCACCTTTGTGTGAGATAATCTAGTTAGTTACTTATTTGCTGATAACCACACAGACTTGGCTTAAGTATTTTATCCCCTAGGTAAATATCCAAGAGCTTTTCGAAGTGAAGTAATTTCAGTTGCATATAGTTAGTAGACATAAACACCAAATCAATGCAGTGAGGAAAAGGAGATGACCATCAAACTCTCCCTGTATATTTCACGTACCTTGCGTCGACCGTCATGGAAAATTCAAGTCTCGAGGCAAAAGCCGCCATAGGGGAGTTTACTGGAAGTTATTAGTACTCCTGAATGATCTTAGCTTTGAGGGCCAAGACAGCCTCGAAATCATGAAAGCTTCACAAAGGCTTTGGCTTGGCACCTCGCAAACCGTCAGAGCAGATTCAGCTTCGATCGAATGCTGTGACTTAAGAGCCAACTAGCCATGGCGCGCACATTATCATATTGTCAGAGTAATCGACCTCCACTCCCACCTCCTCGACGCCCAAGGCAGAGTCATTTACGATGGCCAGGGTCAAACACTTTCCCTCCAGGGTTTGATGCTAGGCCTGTTGCTCCAACAGAGGCTCCTTCGCCTGTCTGGAAAGATTGCATCCCTCCTTGAAAAGGTGGCAGAGGTGGGAGAATTACGACCTCAGAAACGTCTCTGGTTCCCCAAGGGCCTACCGCAACTTCTGAGTCTGGGATTTTCCCACACGGAAACACCTAGCACAACTCAGGGGATAGTGGACTTGACTCGAACCACGACTGAGATGTCCCGACCGAGAGAGGAACTCCGGATTTTCCGCAAAAAGAAAACGACCAGATCCAGCCCCAACGAGGCTTCTACTGCCGCCGCGATCCTAATGCGTATGCGTGAGCCCACCAGTCGACAAAGAAAACAGACCAGCATCTTCTTCATGGCACTGGCCAACTGGTTCACCAGCGTGGAGGGCATCCACGCTCTGAGTACGTTGGTCGTGACCATAGCTCTGGCGATACCTGCCGTGATCCCGCACGTCGTCCGCGGGCTTCTACTGCCATGAAAAGGGGTTCTGGGCTTTGGTCATGGACCAGCTTGCTCTTGAGCCGTATGTTTTCGATCTGGTGTCCAGCGTCATCATTCGCACCCTCAGCACGGTGGCAGGCGGAGTTATCGGCATGGTCTGTTGGTACATCGGCGCAGGTGCCGGCCCAGGCAATCCCTACGGTATAGCCGCTATCATGGCTGTGGTGATCACCCCCCTGATGTGGCGAAGACTTTTCACACCGCCTGAGCACTTGGCAGCTGGAATTATGCTTGCAGCTACGGCTTACATGGTTGTCTCGTACGGCTGGATTGATACGCACATTCCAACCTATGGTACGGCAATCCCGGTGTTGGCTATGCCATTATATGGCGACGGATTCTCCTTGTCCTTGTTGGAAACGCCGGAGCAGTCCTCGTTGGCCTCTTTCCACGACCACTGTCTGGAAGTCGACAATATCTGCGCATGCCGTCGAACTCTCTGCTGGGCGTAAAAGATCGCTATGCCCTCTTGGTCTCCACATGGCGCACGCCTCCCAAAGATCTCATCCAACTCGTCGAGAAGGAAACGGCCGCCTGTGAGGAGTTTCTGGACTCCCTTACTCGACCGACAAAGCTGACAAAGTTCTAGTTCTCTACGTCAAAAATCGACACCGAGACTCGCCGACGAGCGACATATGTTTGCAGGAACATCAACACCTACGTGGTAGAGCTCTGCCTCAACATGACCGAGTTGCCCCTCCCACTTCGGGGGCGACTCATGTCGGCAATGAGCATCGGCGACGAGAACATGATCGCGGATCTGATTTCCACGCTGTCGCTTGTCCAACGATCACTGGACTCGGGAGATCCGCTGCCGGCACTGTTGCCGACGCCGTTGATCTCTAGAGTGATGCGGTTCCGAGATTCCCAGCGAGGACAAGGTGATGACCTGGATGTCAGAGACCAACTTGATGTACAAGCAGGAAGGCAGCTGATTGGGGCCATAAACGCATGCTCGCGGTTTCTTGGCGCAGTCGATGGCCTCGTAAAGTTGCTCTTCTCGATAGATTAAACCTTCGGTGCCGGATCATATACCGACATAGTCTCTACTGTTCGTTGCGGCGCTTTTTGTCTGATCATCATTGCATGGTCTTCCAAAGCTCTGGGTGGAAACCCGAGACCCAGGCTTCAACCTCGTCAGCGCCATGTCAAAAGACTGTCCGCTTGTCCAGTTCTGATCGCAGACCCCACGAGGGCCATACTGCTGAAGGGCACATCATAGACTCACTATTACCCGCGCATCAGTCAGCATTCGAGAGAAGTCGTAAATGGTGCTCTTCGGCTTGGTGCCGATGCCTCTGGCCTGAGGACAGGACGCTGGCTCTTGTGAGAGACTACATAGTCAAGTGGTGTCTGCTGGAAGTGGTGGCGAGCAGACCACTGCTCACGTTGAGCATATCCTTTCAACATCATTTGTTGTTGTAAAGATACTCAGGCAGTCGTCTCATCTGTAAAAGTAATCTCTGTCGAATGCAGTGACTAAAACATCAGAGCCCATTTGACAGATTTCTAGTTACATATAATCCCGATCAAAGGTCGGGTCAGCCATCACACGACCTTTTCCCAAAACTACTGGAATGATAGTCTCCTCCACCCAGACCGCCACCCTAAATAGCGGAAAGGCCCTCCTATGAAAGAACTGCTGGAACCATTTCCTCGTCGAAAAGATAATGATCAGTGGCATGGGCACCATCAATATCGATGTAAAGAATATGGCCGGTATCTTGGACCGTACAAAGACCGTAGTCACCAACGTAGCAGAAGCAAGCACGTAGTAGACGAGAACGAAACCCCTCAGCCAATGCAATCTTTTCCAGGTGACCGCGAGTTCGCCGCACAGGCTCAAAATCGACGCCGGCCACATTATGAACAACCTCCAATTTCCGAGGTCTCTCCGGTACATGCCAAGACCGAAGGGAATAACGAGAGTTGGTAAAAAAAAGAGACATGTGAGATGAAGGGTCCCTAACCCCACACTTTCCGTCCAATTTTGCCAGTGTGCCCAGGCAGATTTCGCGCGACGGAGAGTAGAGTAGTCGAGAAACACGTCCACAGTGTCCATTTCGTTTTGGTATTGCTGTTCAAGATGATGCCACATGTACAATGAACAGGTTTTGGAAAAGAGATTATATTTCCGATACGAGATGCAGTATCTCCACGGCGACCTCGGAGGGTCGAGTCTTGGAAAGGCAGTCACGCCAGATTCGGCCAGGACCACGACGTGCTTGGTACGGTCGTGTCGAGTCGAAGACTTCCTCTTCACCAAAATTTGCAAATTCCGGAAAGGTATATCGTGATAGCTTTCGTTTGTGATTGTGATAACAGCATCCGGCTCGTGGTCCAATCGTCTTGGCCTGTGGATCATGCGCCCGGACGTAGATGACCATGATTCCCAAACCTGGCTTGGCTCGACGCTGACGATATGATACCCCGGTGGCAAAGACCTGAGAACCAAGATACATTCCATATCCTCGCTCAGTTCCGAATCGAGGGGTTGAAAGACGACGTGGCGATGAGACTGCCGCACTTCGAAGTACAACGTCCGACGAAAAGAGCGCGCAACGGTGTTGGATATACTGTACGACCGAATTTCTGGCCTCGAACGAGAGCAGGTTTGTCCGAGAATGTCCACTGGAATTGTAAGAACATTCCAGTAGTCTCGACTCCAACGACAATTGAGCACGGCATAGGACTGTCTGCGGGCAGGATTGCCTTCGTACTCGCAAAGAATAGGCACGTCGATGCGTATGCCTGCGTTGGTCATGAAAAAAGGAGAAGTCTTTCGGAAAGGGCTGCAGGTGACTATGCCGTTGCAAAACATGAAGTCCGCTGGGGAGGAAGCCAGCAAATGCATGTTTTGGGTTTCAACGGCTCGTGAGAGCTGTTCCAAGCTTGCTTCGAAAAGGTGCCACGCGAATATTGACTGGTCGTCGCTCGTCCGGATCAACTCTTCCTGCAGCCGCAGGAAAGCACTCTCGGCCCCTTCTCCGTATAGAAGGGGTATGTGAACAGAAAAAATGCCCAGAAGACTGTAGGCTTTGTCTTCTTCCCTTGTAGTCTCTCTCTTCGCGGCCCATGACATACGCGAAGCGATTGACACTCTGTCAAGTGGTCGCCCCCGCAAGACTTGCTCGTCGATTCCCGAAATTCGACTGATGATCTCGTCCATTCGAGATTTGCTGCCGATGTGCTTCCATCTGCTGGAGAAGAATTCGACTTCTTTAGGAGCTAACAGTTCCTGAAGTGTCCACCCTCGGGTGAACCAACGGCTTCTCGCAAAGGGCGAATTGTTGTCAAATGTCGTATCGTCCGGCACGTCCGCCAAAAAGGCATAGCAGACAACGGCTTCCTTATACCAACGGAACATCGTATTGATTGCTTCTGACAGCTCGGCACTGCTCGTCTTGTCGATGCAGCAAGTGTCAACCCATATATACTGGAGGTTGTCAACCAGCGCTTGTTTGCAAGAATCGCGCAATTTGTTGTATCCGGCCTTGGTCGTCGCAGACCCGCTTTCCATATCCTGAAAAGTAACCTCGCCATCTTCCCACGTGTGTGAGAGAATGGCGTAGGGCGGTGTGTTGTTCGGGGGGAATGGCTCAACTTTCAGCGTGTTTGTATTCAAAAGCCGCATGATGGGACTCAGTCACGCAATCGCTGCTGGTAGACTAGCATCGCCTGACGTTCGTGTTGAAGTTGATTTGAGATGGAGACAAGGCGAGATCTTGTAAAATTACGAAGGAAAGGCTTTCCACTGGCAATCGGTTTAAGGACATGAGGAGCTGGTTCAATCAATATATCGGACTGCTCATCGAAGCTGAAAGAATGTCTCTCCATAATAGGCAGCAGTGAGGCACCCGTGAGGCTGTGTGATCGAATGTAGGGAGGGGATGCTGATTTATGGATGGAATCATTCATGATTGGACGCTGCGCCTCCACTGAATGAATTCCCAGGGTGGAAGCCCGCCATAGACCGTTGTTGTATGACTGTTGGTCCATTCTTGCCAAGGGGGCAGTGTCATTAAGCTAACCGAGCGGTGCCGACCCTCAGCACCATTCTGGGTTCTTGATACAGCCATGCGAGACAATATCAACAGCCAACGTTTGAGGTAGCCTCATACGCCATCATTCGTGGAGACATTTGGAGAGTCGAAATAAAATGGCAGCTCTCAGAGGGCTATGCCTCGGGGTACCTTAGATCAAGGACAGCCTGATTGTGTGTGTGGCTCACACGACTCTGTTTCGCGCCCCCGAAAGCGCGACAGCGAGAACGATGGATCGTGATGCGCCATGTTGGCTTTTTTGAACATCGTTTTCAATCATCGATATAAAGTTGGCTTGGTTGACCGGCATCTGGACGTGTTGCAACCTTGCCACTCATTAGGCTTGGCCTCTTTGGGACTGGTCTCCATGGCGCCAGGTTCAATACTTGTCTTCTCAAGGCCACCGATGTATGCCTACGAGGCGATACTTCAGTGTACTTGCTGAACCCCCACCCTCTTGCGAGAATCTGCTGGTTTTCCCAACCGCTTGATGTGGCCCTCCATGGCAATCATTTCGTCACTAGTCAACGGTTGCTGACAGGGGCGCGCTTGCTCATCAAAAGATTGACCCTTCAGACTGCCAGGCACTCACGGCGTAGGCTTCATCCACCATCCACCCACCCACCGTCTTGAGTCTGGATTTGAAAGACGCGGGGTAAGACAGGTTGGAGAAGCGACAGCGCGTGACCAAGGCTGCACAACGTTGACTGGGAGCCCTGCACCGCGGGGCGGAGCCGGACCTCCGGCAGGATCGAGGAGCGTCCCAAGTTTGAGCAACCAAAAACACCACAACCGGGATAACGAGTCCACGGCTGCAGTGCAGCCGGGGCGAAATAGCGAAATGAGGGTTGAAAACGTGGTGATCGTAAATGAACCAAGCCTCTCAGTGTTAAGCTTTCTCGTGACACGGCGAAACGCATGGTCTAAGTGGGACATGACAATCCGGGCAGTTTGGACTGGCTGCCCAGACAGGCCAAGTGCGTGGCCAAGGAACGGTTCACGGTTGTCGTGCGACTAGCGGGAGGGCTAATCTGGCAGGTCGGGAAACCATCTGGCCAAGTCCCCGTCGTAAGATGGGGCCATCATTTTGGAGACCCGGAATTTGCGGGGAAGACAACAAGTCGAAGGCTTCGACGAAGAGGGCGGATGGCTATCCTTGTGACGAGTCAGGAAGAGAGGTGGTGGATAGTCTGGGGAAAATGTCGACGAGAGGGTTGGCCGAGGCAAAACTTGGCAAGGTCGGATGTATCCAGATTGGCTGGTGGGTGGAGGTGATGGAGGGGTGGTATCTGTAGCAGAGGGAGAGTCTGTTAACTGTTGGATTTACCAGCAGGTGCCGCACCAGAGTTTGCCGTCCTGTCTCCGAGGCGGTATCCAGGCAGCATGAAAACTCTGTGGCGAGTCGTGAAGTTGCGTCGAGAGAAACATGTCCCCATCGTGCGTCGCGGAGTCAATTGACTCGTTGGTGACCCGCCAGTTGCCAGCGTGACCAAGTCTAGGAATACTTTGGGCGTGATGTGATGGGGGCCAGAAGGACATAGGGCCTTTTGCTGGCTGCAACCCCCAACTGCCCAGGCCCATGCGTCTCCTCCAGAGCCAGAGGCTGAGAGGACGGGAGGGTTCGCCAATCTCTCGTTGGTGAGATCCTCTGTAGCGCACCATGATCATCCTTGCCCAGAAGGTGACGGGCGATTGGCGCGGCGTGCATGTCGCTGACGGGCGGTTTGTCTATCCGGTGCAGCACGCAGCACTGGGTTAGGGGGCCATCTGCATGCCAAGTCGACCCGTCACTTTTTGGAAGTGCTCCAACACAGCTAAGACGCCCGCTGCGCTGCGGTAGCTTTCAATGGTGTTGGTACAGCAAATACTGCGTGACCGGCGTCGACAAAACGTGACATGTCCGGTTCGACCAAGCTGCCAGCGTGGTCGCTAGTCAGAAATGGCGAATGGGATTTGGAAAGGGTGCCGTCGAGAAGTCCAGGGGAGAGATCGGAAAGCTTCAGGTGGGTTGGGTTGCTGCTGCTGCTTCGACGGGGGCCCTCGAGGGTCTTGGGCGAGAGAAAAAAGAGGGTTTCGTTTGAGCACAGGCAACGCGGCATTCGGATTGGAAGAGATGCAGAGAAGCTCTCAGTGACAAGAGTTTAGCGCTTGGCTTTCGTCCGGCCTGAGGTCAAGGTTCTTTTTTCGAAGCTCGGAATGTTTGAGGAGTTCAAGACATGGGCAGATGGTGGTGCTTGCGGGTGAGCTCATGGTGGTCCAAGGTGGCGAGAGCGAGCATGCGATGGCACGCGAGATGGGACGTTTGTCTGTTCGCCGTGCGGTGCTCAGATGGGAGGCTGCATTGAGTTTGGTTTACGTGAGTGCAACCGTGGAGTATTGTGTCGTAGTACAGCAGCCATTATTGTGTGTGTGTGTGTGGATGAATGTCTCTGAGCTGATGGTGCAGTGCAGATGCGATGCGGTACGGAGCCATAGGTACGTACCTACATGAGATATTCGTGGCTGCGAGGCAGCGGGGTGGGAAGGTGCAGCGGCGGAGGAAGGGACCAGGGGGGCAACGGGGCAGGGAAGGGAGGTGGGAAGGAGAAGACGGGAGGGCAAGTCGGGGCAGGTATCCGTACCAGGTAGGAGGGTTACCGCCCATATGCCCGATCCCCCAAAAGGACCAGGAAGCAGGCGCCGCGGCGAGAGACATGGACCCAAGAAACATGAGGACCCCTTTTCCCTCCTGTGTTCCTTCGCTTCCAAGCCGTCGCGCAGCCAATCTCGTGGGCCTGATAGGCTGGTTTGGGTTGGGAGGAAATGCGGCAGCAGCAGGTGGCTTTTCCAAACGTCGCTCTTTCCCACCTCTGGCGGCTGGTTTGATTACCCCGCAAATCATTCGATTGGGTGACGTCGACAAGCGGGGGTCTGGCTGGTTCAGAGCCGGACCCTCTGGTGGATGCTTGCGCTAAGGCGGCACTAAGCAGGCGCTAGCTCCAGTACGTACCGCAACGCATCGCCGCCAAGGTGTCTTTGCTGGAAGCAACGCAGTGGCCAGGCTGCTTGTGATTGGGCGATGCGTCTGTGAGCTCCTGCTGGCAGTGCTAGGGACGGACCTGCTGAGGGTGGGTGGCCGCTGCCGAAGCCGTAGCCTCCGCGCCAGCTCCTGCCCTCCGCGTGCCGCTCATTCCACCTTTCTCTCCACAGAATTCCCGTTGTCGACGGGAGTGCAGCTGAGAGGTGCAGCAGAGGAGCAGGGCAGGAACCAGCCAGGAATCCAAGACAGAAGGTGCGGGTTCAGGCGGATGCCAGTGCCAGTGCAGTGCAGGTGCAGATGCAGGTGCAGGTGCAGGTGCAAGCCCGGAGCAACGGCAAGAGCAGCGCGCTGGTCTTTCCTCGCGTCCCGAGCATCAAGGTACCTACCTCCGCCGTAAGGCAGCGGGCGTCCCACGCCCATCCTCGACTTCCACTGCCATCTGCCGTTCGAATCCACCTCCTGAACATCGCCGTCCGCTTCCCGCTTCACCGTTGTCCTGCTCGCTCCACGGTCTACGACTACGCTACATCAGCAATCCACCCAAACAACCCACACGCAGACACACGCAGACACTTGCTGCCCGCGCTGCTTGCTGTGCTGTGCCGCTCGATCACAGCACTCAATCTGCCTGCCCCGTCCTCTCCACCGGCGCCCTGAGGCAGAGTACGTACCCCCGTTTGACGTCGGCTGTGTGCTCAGCGCAGCCAAACGGCTTGTCGGGCGCTCCAACAGACGCCGACCGGCCGCATTTGCCTCTTCCCCACACCCTCCACCGCCCTCCATCGCTTGCCTGTCCTGGCTCAGCCCTCACCCACCAGCAGCAGCAGCAGCACCGAGGCCTGGCCCAGCTCCCGGCACACACCATCTCCGCCAAACCACCACAGACCGTCACTGCAGATACCTCACGCACACCTGCGCGTCGCCAGCCATCCCACTCCTTTCTCACGCCCAAACTGTACGCGCAAACCCCCGGGCCCTGCCCCCTACACCTACCGTACGCTACAAGCCCGTCGACCCCAACCCAAGCTCGACGTCACTCGATTAGAGCTTCAGCCCGCTTACTGATTGTCCAAGACCGCCGCCCAAAGGGACGCTCCCCCCGTCGATCCTCCATCCCAGCCCATCTACGGCCCAGCACAAACGGACCCCAGGCACACAAAGACTGAGACGACGTGTACGCCGCACAAAAAAGACCCGTCGTCTTGACTCCGGCCTGCCAGCAAACCCCTTGATCGACACTTTTCGACGGCGCACTACGCTCGTCCCATCCCTGGCCTTCCTTGTGATCAACCTTTCGTAACCCGCCCCTAGTGTCACCCCAAATCAGTCCATCCGCCGCCGAGATATAAACCACCCTGTTCCACACATCCGCAGCTGTCGAACCATCCCCCGTTCGATCCCTCTTTCGATTCTTTCTAGATCTCACCCCACGCAAAACACTGTCCGAAACACAACTTGGACCGCACCTTGACAACCAACTCTGCCTCTACGCTTCGACTACATATATTGCATTCTGCTTCCGCCCCCAACTTTCCTTTCGCCATCATGTCCACCGACAACGCCAACTCCGCCAACTCCAACAACCAGAACGAGATGCATCGCCAGCGCCGTGGCTCCGTTACCCAGCAGGCTATTGCCGGACTCTTCAGAAGCAACTCGACTTCGACCGGTGCAGCTTTCCCCACAGGCACCAGCGATGCCCAGCGACGCCGCCTGTCCGTCTCCACCGGCCTCGGCCTCACCGGCACTTCGCCCACTGGCTCCAACGCCTTTAACTCGCTCAGGCGGGGAAGCCTGTCAACCAACTCCAACGACTCCATCGATGAGAATGCCATCGACGAGGAAGACCTCCCCCCCAACGCCCGAACCGCACCGGCTACTCCCTTCACTCGCAGAATGAGCTTCGGAGCTCAGGCCATGCGCAGCATGCGCAATGGCGGTGGAAGTCCGGGATCAAACGGTAACAACCCACCTGCTTCTACTTCTCGTACCTTGCCCGTCACACCTGCATCCACCGACCGGCGCAGCAGCGTCCATCATTCCCCGGGAGGAGCTGGTTCTGGCGTGACCGTCAGCACCTCATCCATCGCAGCTGCTCTGTCCTCGGCTAGACGTCGTTCCAGCAGCACTGCACAGGCAAGCAATGCACATAGGCAAAGATCATCTTCTGACGTGTTCTCGCGCCCAGACCAAGGTTTCAACTGGTCCGAGCAGCTTAGATCTCGTGCCGAGAGCTCTGTCCAGGGCTCACGACCGTCCTTCTCTTTCGGCTCTGGCCTGTCATCTTCGCCTCCCCGCGGGATGAACAACGGCGCCAACCACGACCGCAACAAGTCCGTCTCCGAGATGCCCGCCCCGCCTGCTCAGGCTGCCGCCATGAAGCCCAAGGCGCCCGAGCGTCCCAAGCCCGACGCCTTCCAAGAGCGCATTCTGAAGGGCGACTTTTACATGGACTGAAGGACACCAGGTGCGACTGGCTTTTACGACTGATGTTGAACATCTGCCGCCGTACTCAGTTCCTCTCGATGGCTCCGTCCTAAGCCCAAATCATCTACGCACGGGAAACGAGAAAAGATCATAAGCGTTTCATGGACTTTGAGCGTTCCACCTATTCTTTTTTTTTTTTTTTTAAACTGGGGAATATTCTCCGTCGACTTATCCCCACGTGGCGTTCAGTTGGGTCCGCTGGCTCTGGTGAGAGCCCGGTTGCGGCATCGCTTTGAGGGGAACACCATACCACATGCACATGAGACATGCTGTCTCATATTCTATCACGGAAGCGGAAATGGAGTGCGATTTCACAGGGAGTTAACACGCGGCATGGGGAATGCGGAGGAGGAAGATCGCAAATTGCAACATTTCGGGTCCCAAAACAAAATTGGTCCGGGAAAAGATGTCTCTGGCTATTGCTTGCGGCCCATCACAGGAGGGTGTGATGGCGCCGAAACTGACAGGGGCTCATGTCTGGCGTACGGAAGGTTTTTGTATCGTTACACCGCTGGCGGATGCACAGCGAGGCGTGAACCGGAGGCAAGAAGTCATCGGGTCGGCGGCGGCACAGACTGAGCCAGCGTGGTTGGGTGTGTTGAGAGGCCCACGACAGGGACAGAGTTCATAGCAAGACGGGCAGGAATGAGGGGTTAGGTTGCGGGCACAAAGCCCGGGCGAGATGCGGACGAACGGCCGGCTGTGAACGCCGAGCTTAGCTAGCACGAGAAACACGCTCGGACCCGAACGAAAGCTTCGTGGTCCTCACCTACACCATTGTCTCTTGCAGTGTGACCCCCGTTCTGGGAAAGGAACGTTGGTGATGAGGGAAGTCTAGTCGGCATCCAAACTCCCTGGCATCTCTCACATTCACCATTAGCTCGCCCGCCGTAAGGCTCACCGTGGGATTCGTTTTAACTGGGCCCGTATCCCGGATGACTGGTAACCATCCCCATTCGTCGATAACGCGGTGGACCCGGTGGCCAAAATGCCAGGGCAGTTGGGGGGGGGGGGGGGGGCGTCGCCTCTGTGATATCACATTTTCTGTGGTCCCGTCCCATCCGGGAGGATTTTGATTTGCATTGCATCTTTAAGGTATCCATCCAATTCGCCTTATTTGCTTGTTTCTCCTGTCCCCTTTTGCCCCTTTTGACTTAGTTACCCAGGTATCACGTAACGAGAACCAACGTGTTTAAAAATATCAAGACAAGAAAGACAAGCTTTTTTGTTTGCCGAACATGGGCTGTGGTCCCCACACCGCAAAAGACCTTGGACCGGAGAAAACTCCCCTCCTTCCCCCCTCGCGTTGCTGTGCCCATTACAGTTGAGTTGGATGGGAAGAAGGGGGGGAAAAGACACAAGAGTTTTAGGGAGACTCTTGTTGAATTTTTCATTTCAGCCGCTTTCCCCCTCCTGGGTCAGTCTTCGTCCCGTCGTTGATGCAGTTGGGGGGGGGGGGGGGGGGGGGGGGGGCGGGCGGGGGGGGGGGGGGGGGGGGGGGGGGGGGGGGGGGGGG